>CM023487.1:57932798-58022798 GCA_013339685.2 Hyalomma asiaticum | reverse complement strand
ACGCGTTGTGTCGATAGTTAACATTTGATGACTTCGAAACAACACGCAATCAAGTCGGTTTACTTCCTGCTACCTCTTCTTAAAGGGGTCGTGAAACGTTTTCTGAACATTTTGTACTAAGTGCGTATTCGGGAATCAACAATATGTATTGTTCCGTTGCATCGTGTGGGTTGATTTAGGCCGGTAAAGAACGCAGTTTCGGTTTCACTGCTCGCGTTCCCCTCTACTGTACAGTAGACGTCATCTTAGCAGCCACCAGACCTCCGAGATTGGCGCGCCCTCGGAGGCCACGGGATGCTTCCGAATGGTGGCACCGCAAGGTTTCTCAGTATTTTCTCTCATTCTAGCTTTCAAGTAAATCGATTCTTTTAGAGCAAACGTGAGTTCACTATACCTTTGAATAGATATCTTACTGCAACTGGCCGGTAGTATGGTATAGTCTTTTTGTGAACGCAAGGACGCTGGGGTTTCAAACGTGCGTTATGAAATGTGCACTGAATATTTCGCCGAAACGTTTCGGAATCGGCTTTTCGAATACATACTGAAGCAGAGAAAATTACAAACGGGCATCTCCATATTCTTTTAAAGATCCCAATTTAAACCTTGTTTGTTAATCCCACCTTCGCGTTGATTTCAAAGAAACAAGTCGCGCCTGCGTAAGCTGGAGAGTCATTATTGCGACGATAGCGCAGCTGCTCACTGGCTTATTCCCAGGTAATTGCCTCGTGGCATTATACAGTGTGTTTCAGCAGACTTACGCCACACTTCTTTATAAAAAAAAGTCCACGTGCGCGTTAGGGGGATGCAACAGCTCAGTATAAGTCACTGCCGTGTAGACTAGCTTTAAATGACGTCAGGTGTTTAATTATTATTTCTAGTTAACCAAATTTTAAATGGTTGCTTTAAACGCAACCTGTTCGGCAGTCAATACTGGCGCGCTGTGTATCATCTTGGCGCTGCAAGTGCTCATTAGCTTCGAATGTTCGCAAAAGGTAAATCTGACCTATTGCAAGAAATCTGTAACGTGGTTTTCCCGTAAGGATGCTTTCCAACCAAGAACTCTTGTCCGCAGGTTGGTAGTTGCGTATAAATTCATATAGTAGCACGACATCTTGACCCCCTGGTGACTAGTAGAGCCTCTATCAGTTGATATAACCCATTATAGATCTCATCAGGGGACAAGGGAACGCAGTCTCTCCAATGGTATTCACAGCATATTTGCAACAGATATTTAGAACATTGGATTGGGAACAGGTGGCTGTAAGGGTTAATGGTGAATACCTCAGTAACCTCAGATTTTCTGATGACATTGCCTTGCTATGTAACTCGGGAGACGAACTACAAAGCATGATTACGACCTAAAGAAGCAAAGTGCAACGGTGCGCCTGAAAATTAATATGAAGAAAACTAAGGTAACGTTAATAGCCTTGGGCGAGCACAGCGGTTTGAGATAAGTAGCGAGGCATTGGAAGTGGTAAGTCAATATGTCTACTTAGGCCAGGTAGCGACCCCTGATCCGAATCATGAGGCTGACGTAATTAGGAGGATAAGAATGGGGTGGAGTGCATTTGGCAAGCATTGTCAGATAATGAATGATAGCTTACCATTTTCTCTGAAAAGGAAACTGTATAACAGCTGCATGTTATCTGTACTCACCTACGGGGCAAAACTTGGAGGCTAACTAAGGGGGTTTAGCTTAAACTGAGGACGACGCACCGAGCAATTAAACGGAAAATGGTCGGTGTAACATTAAGGGACAATAATAGAGAGGAGTGGGTTAGGGAACAAACGCGTGTTAAGGACATATTAATAGAAATTAAGAAGAAATGGACGTGGGCGGGCCATGTAATGCGAAGACATGACAACCGTTGGTCATTAAGTGTAGCATAGTGGATCCCTAGAGAAGGCAGGCGTCACAGGGAGCGGAAGAACGTTAGGTGGGCAGATGAGATCAAAAAGTTTGCGGGCGTAAATTGGGCCCAGTTAGCACAGGACAGGGATAATTGGAGATCTGTGGGAGAGGCCTTTGCCTGCAGTGGGCGTAGGCAGGCTGGTGATGATGATGGCGATCATGATGATAATGTCTCATCAGGCACAAAGAATTTGCTTAGTCTTTGCGTCCTATCGTATGCATATTTCTTTGTGCATACACATTCAAGATGATCTATACCCTCAAAACCCATGCTTGCATCTGAAGACCTACATTGACAAAATTTCAACAAACGTTAACATGTTCTTATTTCTCCATATACAATTCTCGGGTTTCTTCCGCAAAACCTAGGGATTCATTTTTTTTTCTTCGTACAGGCCTGCGCAGTTTCGGCGCATTACGGTTAGTGATAACCGCGCTTACATACGACATGGTTTCTCCACAGACGTAGCCAGAGGAAGGTTGCGGAGGGGGGAAGGGTGTTCAAGTCCCTCTTGAATTTTTAAAAAAATTTGTATGAACATATAACGCATGCACATGCAAACATGCATCAACATACGCAAAGTGTGCTTGGACCCTTCCCGAAATGCAATTCTGGCTACGCCCCTGGATTTCTCCTTAACTCCGCGGTTTTTTCACCGTGTTCTGATATCAATGTTTTCCAATGGTACTGATAGTCATGTAACCACCAGGATGGTTCAGTTTGCTCAGAAACGCACCAATAATTTTAAATAAGGAACTGAAAGTCGTCGTCAAACCGAAACCGAAACGGGTAGATGCTTCGTGGAGCGTGTGCAGTGACGTCACAACCTTCCCATCACCAGAAATATGGAACTGGCGCCAAATAAATGCCTGTGACGAGGTCATCTGACGATATATTTAGTTACACCAGCTTTTCTGATCTTGACAGCGACGATTTCAGCGCTGAGGTATCGCCGGTTTGCATTTGAAGGCCCGCTAGCTCGTGTAGGCAGCGCGGAGGTGATGACGTCAAAAAAACACAAAAACAGTGTGGCCTGCGTGAGAATCCGCTAAACAGAATGTAAAATTGGTTTACCGGAAAACTAAACGACCTAAATCCACCTGACTTGGCATATATCATTACATTACCAAGGAGAATATATACTGAAAATTTCATTGGGATCAGTGGACACTGAGAAATCGCCGGAGTTGCTCTTTAAGGAGCATAAGAGGCAGGCGCTTGGCAGGAGCTACAGCAGCTGCACGTGGCTAGCGAAGCACAATGGCAGCTTAGCAACAAACACTAAAATCAAGCCCAGAAGGGGAGGCAACCGGTAGAGATCAACTCACGGGCCTTGCTGCATCACCCGGAGTGCCGTCGTCTCGGTGGTCCGGGAAGGGGACCTGCGACACACAGAGTGCGATATGGTATCAGATAAGGCAACTATAGGGCACGTTTACACTGATAAACATTCAGACGAGATTATAGACGAGGCGCGTTACGCTAAGGCATTCAGAAGAGGGATTTGTACACACCCCATCAACAGACCCCACCCCCTCTATGACACACACAAAAAGAATGAAATTATGGATAATCCCCTGATTCATAACATTCTATAACGACTTTCGCTAGCATCAACGCAGCGTTAATTCTTTAAAAAAAACGAAAGAAAAGATCTGTTAGCTATGCGTGTGTTTTTTGTAAGAACGGTGCTATGAACGATGTAGGCTTTCTTGTGTGCCTGAACGTTTGTCTCCGTCCACATCACTCTTTTTGTTTTTCTTTTTTATGTGTTTTGCTGAAATAACGAGGGGTTCTCTAAGGCCCAAATTGACAAACCTACCTTATTCTTATCGCTTGCTTTCTTTATCGCCCCTCTGACACATTAAGGCGCTTAAAATGGTAGTCACTGCGAAAGACTATCATAAGGCTTGATTGATTGATTTCTAGGGTTTTACATCCCAATACCACCATTGATTATGAGAGACGCCGTAGTGGAGGTCTCCGGAAATTTAGACCACCAGGGGTTCTTTAACATGCACTGTCATCGCACAGTACACCGGCCTCACCATTTCGCCTCCATCCATGAACCTTGCACACTGAACGTTCGCCACACTCAGAAGACAAGGAGTAGTCGGTGCCTTATTTGTGCGCCAACAACACCAAGTACCATCTCGATAAAAGAAAATATAACAACAAATACGAAAATAAACTTATTTTATTTTATTTATACAATACTGCGGACTCGTAGTTCATGCAGGGTGGTCAGTACGAATACAGAGTAATACAAAGAAACAGCAATGTACAACAAAAAATACAGAGTAGGGAAGTTTTATATGACAGATCGATCACTTGTTTTGGTAAGACAGTTCCATTCACTGATTGTTCTCGGGAAGTAAGGAAACTTCTTCTGTGCGAGCAAAGTAAGGAGGTTATGCGCACTTGGTAACACATGTGGCATCTCGTCGCTGTGCGGCACGGTTTCGTGATAACGCAGATTCTGGACAGAAGCGTTAGGACATCGCGCGCGTGCAGCCTTGGCAGCGTTCTTCACTTCAAGGGACAATCACCACTGCCCAACATCGACTGCTATATTCCCTACACATAAGTCCCGTTTGTTAATTACGAGGAGCACGACCTATTTTATAGACTGTGGCACGTATGTCGAGACTGCGATCGCGCATGCTCAGTGAGGGTACAAGCCAGAACACGAAGGAAAGCAATAAAACACTTGAAGGCGAAAAATATTGAGGCCCGTGTACTGTGCCGTGGCCTCCAACGCCGCGCCGCCGCAGCCGATCGCGGAGGCCACGACTGTGCTTTGCCAGTGCGCGTTGAAGAACCCTAGGTGGTGGAGGTTTCTGGAGCCCTCCACTACGGCGTCTCTCATAACTGTAGCCTGGTTCTGGTACGTATATAAAGCCCCATAAATCAATCAACAAAACAGTTGGAAGTGAGCGCCACGTGTGGTGTCGTCACTGGCTTTTGTGTGTGTGTCACGGTATGACTGTGTGCCTGGCATTGTGGTTCTTCAACAGCTGAGCTGTTCGAGGTCAGACCGCACTTGGCGGCGTACGTTCGCAGTTAACAGCTGAGCTGTCGCTCAGAAGGAAACAGCGGGACGGCTGTTGTCCTTGACCCACTATCCACACTGCTACATGGTTAGCAAGGGCGTCCGCAGAACATTTTGCAGGGAGTAGCATCCGGGTCTCTATAAAAGAGGTGCACGGGCGCACGACGCACAATGTGCGCCTGTATGGTGCATAAAAAGTGCATATTCGAAATTCAAGGGAGGGGCTGCTAACCTCTCCCCCCGCCCCCCTTTGACCCCCCCTTCCGGACGCCCATGCTTGATAGAGATTATGTGAAGGACATTGTAGAAAGAACCACAGATAGATAGATAGATAGATAGATAGATAGATAGATAGATAGATAGATAGATAGATAGATAGATAGATAGATAGATAGATAGATAGATAGATAGATGTGCTACATTTTATAAGGATGTGTCGGCTTAAAAAAGAAACCAACGAAAATATCTTTCATGTATTTCGCCTGTTTATGCTTCATATCTTTCGCAGTTATGCCTTGTGCAATGACTCATCTTTTTTGCTGCTGGACTTTGTATGTAGGGGGCCGCGCGGAGCCTCGTGAAGCTGCAGTTTTTGCAGCTTTTTTTTTTTCTCACCGCCATATTTCACAATGAGAAATAAAAGTTGGTTTGATTGATTGAATGTTTAAATAAATAAATAAATAAATAAATAAATAAATAAATAAATAAATGTTTGCGGCTGCGCAGAAGTGGAACAATAACGATAGTGCAACATGACAGTGGCAGTTAAATTTGCACCCTTGCCCAGCTCAACTTCTTACTCCCATATCATCTCGCGCCTGTTGCCCAGAGTTTGCGTAACACGAAACCATGCAGCACAGCGACAACGTGCCACATTTCGCCCAACCCCCCTTTTAGGGGCGAAGCTCCTTAAAGCGGCACCCGTTCGTCCCTCGTCGTAGTCGTAGTAGTGCGTAACCAGTCTTACGCTTTGACCTCCAAGGTGGTGCCGGTGGGAGATTTCTCCTGTGCGTTGTTGAACAATAAAAAAAAAATTCGCAGCGTGCGCGTTAACTAAAAGCCGAATTCTTCTGTCTCTCATTCCCCATTAGCAGCCATTTCGTGCGTCCCCGATGTATTTAGTAGTAGTAGTAGTAGTAGTAGTAGTAGTAGTAGTAGTAGTAGTAGGTAGCCACCGGCGCGTGCCTGCTGGAGCGCACGCACGCGCCGAGGGCGAGCGCGTGGCACCTGGCGCTCGCCCTCGCCACGAGCGCCGGGAGCAACGCGCTCCCCGGCAAACTCGACACTGCATCGGCAAACGCGAGAGACAACGTTGGCGCAGGCAGCGTCTCCTAGCGAGTTTCTTGATTGAGAAATACCGACTGCTCGCGTTGGAGAAGCGTTCACCGGCAAAACCCATATATATATATATATATATATATATATATATATATATATATATATATATATATATATACACACACTGGATCTTGACTTGCAATGAAGTGCCGGTGGGAGATTTCACTTGTGCATTGTGCATAGTTGAACCGTGAGGATTCGTAGCATGCGCGTTAATTAATCCGGAACTCGGCACGATCTACGATGCACATCCCGAGCTTCGCCCACTCATCATCATTCACTCCGTGGATATGCTGTAATTTTTTTTAGATGCGGAGCATCTCTTGCTCGCGGGTATGTCACGCGTCAACCGGTGTCCGCACTCACACTACGCATGCGCGACTCTCCTCTCCCTTCCCTCTCTCCAACAGCTGCTGCAATAAATAAAGCGGGTAGAGAGCGCGCGCGCGCGGCGTCCGTCCGCACTCACACTACGCATGCGCGACTCTCCTCTCCTTTCCCTCTCTCCAACAGCTGCTGCAAAAATAAAGCGGGTAGAGAGCGCGCGTGCGCTTCACTTCAGTAGTATCTCCTCCTTCTCCGATGAAAGAAGTTGGTGGTGTTGTGTAATGGAAGCAACAGTTCGGTCAGCGAGTGGGTTGACGCTACGCATCAGCATCAACCCACACTCTGACAACGGTCACGCGATGCGTGGTAACGAACCAAGTTAACAACGTAATAACACGCAAGGTTCACCGCAAGGTTCACCGCAGAGGTAACACCGAAAACGCTGCAAACCTGTAAACACCGCCGTTAAATGCACCGTTGAAACTCCCAGCGATGCTCCGCATCACCCCATGGTCCCCTTCGGGGAGATGGTGTAATTTTTTAGGGGCGAAGCTCCTTATGGCGTGGGTCGTTCGTCCCTTGTAGTCGTAACCACCTCGTTCTAGGATTGCGCTCGATACTATCGCTCGCGCGCCGGGAGGCTGGCGCTCGCCCTCGGCGCGTTCCTCCCGGCGCGCGAGCTCTCTCACTCTTCCATCTGCTGTCTTGTGTGAGAGAGACAGAAAGAGAGAGAGAGAGAGCGAAAGACTGTCCGTTTCTAACGATGATGATGGGTTTGCGCTAGCGCGTTACGGCGCGTGATGATGATGATTGTGGTTCGGTTAGGAAAGGACGCTAATTTCTGCAGCCCATGTAGGGAGCACGGCTAAGCGTCCGTGGGGGTGGGGGAAAGGGAGTGAAAGAGATAGAGAGGAGAGAAAGGCCGTAGTGGAGGGCTCCGGAAATTTAGACCACCTGGGGTTCTTTAACGTGCACTGACAACGCACAGTACACGGGCCTCTGGCATTTTCGCCTCCATCGAAAATGCGACCGCCGCGGCCGGGATCGAACCCGCGTATTTTGGGTGGCAGCCGAGTACCGTAACCACTACACCACCGCGGCGGACCGGCGCGTGTAAGAAGCTGGTGTAAGACGCTGTGTCCTCTCCGCCTTATACTCTTTCAGCAGTCATGTGATGGCGTCGGCAAACGCGGTGCGCGTTCCGGCCTGTGTAAGAGACTGCGTAAGACGCTGTGGCCTCTCCCCCCTTACTAGAGTGTACTGCATGTTTCTAACGCGTTTGTGCTAGCGTCCCCTTAAACGCGAGATCCCAGCGTTCGAATAGAGTGTTTCTCACGTCCTTACATGATGATCGACTGGGCGAATTACACGGAAGATTAACGGTTTACCGGTGATTCACTCCGGAGCTTCGCCCACTCATCATCATTCACCCCGTGGATATGCTGTGAATTTTTTTCTTCTTCGGTTTGTGTCGATCGTTTATACAACTTGTAGTTTGCCCGATGTATACACTTTACCGCGGGAAAGTGTACTTCACTCATAAACTCTCCGACGCAGCTTGTAGAGGGAAAAGAAAAAAATTACATCATCTCCCGCTAAAGGGGACCCATGAGGTGATGCGAAGCAGCACGGGGGGTGCACACCGCGTTTGCATCGGTTTGACGCTAGCAGACGCTGCCTGCGTCAGCGTTGTCTCTCGCGGGCGAGGGCGCGTTCTCGTTCCTTGCGAGCTGGTAAAGCGTTCATCGAAGGAAGCGTTTCCATAGTCAACGCGCGCCGTTCGGAGAGGAGATGAGACAAGGAGAGGAGGGGGAGGAGGATGCGCAGTGCGGGTGTGGACGCCACACGGCGCATGGATGGATGGAGGCAGGGAGTGACATAGCCCCGACCATAAGCTGCTTCGCATCTAAAAGGAGAAAACTCGGGAAGCAATGCCCACGCCTATGCAAAGCAAGGAGGCCTGGCCGCTAGAAAAAGAAATAATAAACAAATAAACATGGTACCTTGCCTCCGACGCGCTCCGCTACGGTTTATTCGATTCTACTTTCCTGATCCTGCAAACGGAGATGCTGAAACGCTCGATCACGGGAGCATGCGCTGGAGGTATAGATGAAAGAAAAGAAGGGGAAAAAGGCGGGGGGGAGGCGGAGGGAGGAAGGAGGTTATGCACACTTGGTAACACATGTGGCATCTCAGTGCACGTTAAGGAACCCCAGGTGGTCTAAATTTCCGGAGCCCTCCACTACGGCCTTTCTCTCCTCTCTATCTCTTTCACTCCCTTTCCCCCACCCTCACGGACGCTTAGCCGTGCTCCCTACATGGGCTGCAGAAATTACCGTCCTTTCCTAACCGAACCACGAACAACAACAACGTCGCTGTACGGCACAGTTTCGTGATAACGCAGATTCTGGACAGAAGCGCTAGGACATCGCGCGCGTGCAGCCTTGGGAGCGTTCTTCACTTCAAGGCACAAACACCACTGCCCAACATCGACTGCTATATTCCCTACGCACGACCTATTTTATAGATTGTGGCACGTATGTCGAGACTGTGATCGCGCATGCTCAGTGAGGGTACAAGCCAGAACACGAAGGAAAGCAATAAAACAGTTGAAGGCGAAAAATATTGAGGCCCGTGTACTGTGCCGTGGCCTCCAACGCCGCGCCGCCGCAGCCGATCACGGAGGCCACGACTGTGCTTTGCCACTGCGCGTTGAAGAACCCCAGGTGGTGGAGATTTCCGGAGCCCTCCACTACGGCGTCTCTCACAACTGTAGCCTGGTTCTGGTACGTATATAAAGCCCCATAAATCAATCAACAAAACAGTTGGAAGTGAGTGCCACGTGTGGTGTCGTCACTGGCTTTTGTGTGTGTGTCACGGTATGACTGTGTGCCTGGCATTGTGGTTCTTCAACAGCTGAGCTGTTCGAGGTCAGACCGCACTTGGCGGCGTACGTTCGCAGTTAACAGCTGAGCTGTCGCTCAGAAGGAAACAGCGGGACGGCTGTTGTCCTTGACCCACTATCCACACTGCTACATGGTTAGCAAGGGCGTCCGCCGAACATTTTGCAGGGAGTAGCATCCGGGTCTCTATAAAAGAGGAGCACGGGCGCACGACGCACTATGTGCGCCTGTATGGTGCATTAAAAAGTGCATATTCGAAATTCAAGGGAGGGGCTGCTAACCTCTCCCCCCGCCCCCCTTTGACCCCCCTTCCGGACGTCCATGCTTGATAAAGATTATGTGAAGGACATTGTAGAAAGAACCACAGATAGATAGATAGATAGATAGATAGATAGATAGATAGATAGATAGATAGATAGATAGATAGATAGATAGATAGATAGATAGATAGATAGATAGATAGATGTGCTACATTTTATAAGGATGTGTTGGCTTAAAAAAGAAACCAACGAAAATATCTTTCACGTATTTCGCCTGTTTATGCTTGATATCTTTCGCAGTTATGTCTTGTGCCATGACTCATCTTTTTTGCTGCTGGACTTTGTATATAGGGGGCCGCGCGGAGCCTCGTCAAGCTGCAGTTCTTGTAGTTTCTTTTTTTCTCTCACCGCCATATTTCACAATGAGAAAGAAAGTTGGTTTGATTGATTGAATGATTGAATAAATAAATAAATAAATAAATAAATAAATAAATAAATAAATAAATAAATGTTTGCGGCTGCGCAGAAGTGGAACAATAACGATAGTGCAACATGACAGTGGCAGTGAAATTTGCACCCTTGCCCAGCTTCTTACTCCCATTTCACACGCGTGGAAGTGACTTTTATACTTTTGCGCTCCTAAAACCCTGTATATCCGTGTGTTACCAACTGCTCTTCTACACAATCAAGTTCAGCGCGACCAATCCAGAACGAACCACAAGGAGGAGAGGTGAGTCAGGCGGCACCCGCTGGTGCTTCACATGTTAAAGCGTAACACGTATGACGCAAGTCAAGCGATCGCGCATGCACTGCTTCGCTCGGAAATACGGCCAGCAGTTTTACCTAACACGCGATAATATGAAATTCAGCCAGAGTGCAAAGTCCGAGCAGGGATTTATACCCCCCCCCCCGCCCCCGCATACCCTCCTAACTCTCCCCCAGGCGGATACCCCCCCGCCAAGAAAAAAAAAAAGCTTTTCCAGCTAACCTATAACTCCGTATACAGCATCAACATTATGAAGCATTATGGTAACACGACGGGTAACACCACCACTCCCACCCTACTTTTTTATAACTGAGATTATGCATAAACACGTGGCTCCGAAAAGTGTCACTGATACAAGAATGTGCGCGTTTCTTTGTGTGAAAACGTTCAAAGGCTAACCGCTTGCGTTTACGTTCTTGCTTCTCGTATCAAAATTGCAGCGCACAATTGCTGCGAGGGCCAAGATGGGCAAGGAGGTGTGCGCATTTGTCGCGGCATTGCTGATCACTTCTTTACGTGTGTTCCCGTAGTCGCTCATTAATGCGTCGCCATCGTGACCCCCCTCTCTGGCATACGTCGTGGACGCTTGCGCTGAATTTCATCGTTAATGAGTATGTATGTATATCAACCTCGCCCTACGGAAGGTTTAGTGAATCATGACAAACTGGCCCAACAACAAGTTCCCCTGTTAGATAATCCTGCACCTATCCGGCAGCGTGAGTAAATGAATAAACGAAATGCTTCGCAAGAAAGCTGCTCCCTTCAGACACGCTTACTACGCCCAGCCATCATCTACATCTAACCGCCGCCCCCCCCCCCCCCCCCCCCAGGGATTTATACGCCCTACCCAACACCGCCCCCCACCCCTCCAAAGAAAAAAAAATTATTCCTCAGATAACTGATGACTTTGTATCCACACCCACCTGCATACTGGTTGCACCATGGCTAAACCTCACCCCTCCGCGCCCCCTCCAAAGCGAAGTTATGGATAAACCCCTGCAACCCCCGCTTCCCCTGTCGTATTTCATCCGAAATAAAAACAACGTAGCGCTTGTTCTGTGTTTGGTGTTTTCTTCCCTGCGTAGCGCACTTATAGCAGCGCTTATACAAGCGTCCTTTTCATTTTTTAAAAGACCCAATGGAGCTGCCCGCTCTTTTATCGGCCTTTGCTCGAGTCCCTTCCTCACGTCATACGGGAGCACTCGCATGACGTCACACGCGGGGTGTGAGTCACACAATGTGACAACGCAGACGACCGAGAACGATAAACATAGCTCATCTCGCGTTTACATTGTTCTCGCCTCGTCCCTTGGCGCACATACGCTGTCTTCTTTTTTCTTTCTTTTCCTCGAGCAGAACAATAGCCGTAAGCGGAAGCGTCGCCGAAAAGAAACTGGGACACGTCGAGACAACATCCAAGGCCTTTCGCACGGCCGAGCCACTACGCACGCGTACAAGCGCTCAGTGAGACGCTGTCTGCACGCACACATACGTTTGTACGTAGTACATACGTGCAGGCGATGAAAGGGAGAGTTCTTATACAGGAGGCACGTAAGAGAAGTGGCGAGCGACCGTTTCCGCATTTAGTTGGCGCGCCGAGTGTGTCACTATTGTTTCTCGTGCTGCGCACCCCGTTCGGCTCCCGGACTTCAGAAGGCGTTCGTTACGAAAGTGAAACGTCACACACACACACACACAACACACATAATATATATATTATATAATATATTATGAGAAACTTGTGTCAATGGCCAAGTATTTTGGGGGAAATAGCAGACATTTGCACCCTTGCCCAGCTCAACTTCTTACTCCCATTTCACACGCGTGGAAGTGACTTTTACACTTTTGCGCTCCTAAAACCCTGTATATCCGTGTGTTACCAACTGCTCTTCTTCAAGTTCAGCGCCACCAATCCAGAACGAACCACAAGGAGGAGAGGCGAGTCAAGCGGCACCCGCTGGTGCTTCACATGTTAAGGCGTAATACATATGACGCAAGTCAAGCGATCGCGCATGAACTACTTCGTTGGGAAATACGGCCAGTAGTTTTACCTAACACGCGATAATATGAAATTCAGTCAGAGTGCAAAGTCCGAGCAGTGATTTATACCCCCCCCCCCCGCCCCGCATACCCTAACTCTCCCCCGCCAAGAAAAAAAAAAGCTTTTCCAGCTAACCTATAACTCCGTATACAGCATCAACATTATGAAGCATTATGGTAACACGACGGGTAACACCACCACTCCCACCCTACTTTTTTATAACTGAGATTATGCATAAACACGTGGCTCCGAAAAGTGTCACTGATACAAGAATGTGCGCGTTTCTTTGTGTGAAAACGTTCAAAGGCTAACCGCTTGAGTTTACGTTCTTGCTTCTCGTATCAAATTGCAGCGCACAATTGCTGCGAGGCCAAGATGGGCAAGGAGGTGTGCGCATTTGTCGCGGCATTGCTGATCACTTCTTTACGTGTGTTCCCGTAGTCGCTCATTAATGCGTCGCCATCGTGACCCCCCTCTCTGGCATACGTCGTGGACGCTTGCGCTGAATTTCATCGTTAATGAGTATGTATGTATATCAACCTCGCCCTACGGAAGGTTTAGTGAATCATGACAAACTGGCCCAACAACAAGTTCCCCTGTTATATAATCCTGCACCTATCCGGCAGCGTGAGTAAATGAATAAACGAAATGCTTCGCAAGAAAGCTGCTCCCTTCAGACACGCTTACTACGCCCAGCCATCATCTACATCTAACCGCCGCCCCCCCCCCCCCCCCCACCAGGGATTTATACGCCCTACCCAACACCGCCCCCCCACCCTCCAAAGAAAAAAAAATTATTCCTCAGATAACTGATGACTTTGTATCCACACCCACCTGCATACTGGTTGCACCATGGCTAAACCTCACCCCTCCGCGCCCCCTCCAAAGCGAAGTTATGGATAAACCCCTGCAACCCCCGCTTCCCCTGTCGTTATTTCATCCGAAATAAAAACAACGTAGCGCTTGTTCTGTGTTTGGTGTTTTCTTCCCTGCGTAGCGCACTTGTAGCAGCGCTTATACAAGCGTCCTTTTCTTTTATTAAAAGACCCAATGGGGCTGCCCGCTCTTTTATTATCGGCCTTTGCTCTCGTCCCTTCCTCACGTCATACGGGAGCACTCGCGTGACGTCACACGCGGGGTGTGAGTCACACAATGTGACAACGCAGACGACCGAGAACGATAAACATAGCTCATCTCGCGTTTACATTGTTCTCGCCTCGTCCCTTGGCGCACATACGCTGTCTTCTTTTTTCTTTCTTTTCCTCGAGCAGAACAATAGCCGTAAGCGGAAGCGTCGCCGAAAAGAAACTGGGACACGTCGAGACAACATTCAAGGACCTTCGCACGGCCGAGCCACTACGCACGCGTACAAGCGCTCAGTGAGACGCTGTCTGCACGCACACATACGTTTGTACGTAGTACATACGTGCAGGCGATGAAAGGGAGAGTTCTTATACAGGAGGCACGTAAGAGAAGTGGCGAGCGAACGTTTCCGCATTTAGTTGGCGCGCCAGCGCCGAGTGTGTCACTATTGTTTCTCGTGCTGCGCACCCCGTTCGACTCCCGGACTTCAGAAGGCGTTCGTTACGAAATTGAAACGTCACACACACACACACACACACACATATATATATATATATATACTATATATATAGATATATATATATATATATATATATATATATATATATATATATATGAGAACTTGTGTTCAATGGGCCAAACGTATTTGGGGTGAAATAGCAGACATGACTTCGCAGTTATCGTTTATTGCCAACAGTTTCGACCGCGGGTCCGGTCTTTTCAAGGCATAGAGAGGTAGGCAGATAACTCTCTATGCCCCTCTCTCTCTCTCTCTCTCTCTCTCTATATATATATATATATATATATATATATATACAGATATAAACATCTATGCATTGATATAATATCTACCATATACAACCCTTCACATGTCCTATTTCTCACAATTTATTTTGTGGTGCATGCCGACGGCATCGTCAACCAATAAATGAAATGTCATTGAAGTGCTACGTCTCATATGCATACGGCAGCCGAAGCTATACCTACTTCGCGAAGCATATATATATATATATATGCTTCGCGAAGTAGGTATAGCTTCGGCTGCCGTATGCATATGAGACGTAGCACTTCAATGACATTTCATTTATTGGTTGACGATGCATAAAAAATGAATGAATGAATGAATGAATGAATGAATGAATGAATGAATGAATGAATGAATGAATTTTGCTGTCCGTGCAATCTCCCTCATATTCTATAGGCTGCCAGCCAGCTGATGGGCGGTATTGGCACTAACACAGCGACGCGCACGCACGCTGCCAGCATGCACCACAAAACCAAAAAAAAAAGAAGAAAGAAAAGAAAAAAAGAGGAAAACTACAGTATACGCGCCTGCGATGATTGTTGCTCTGTTACAGGTCGTTGCGGCATTTCGTGCTTCCTATTCGTGAGTTACAGCTTGTTGCGTCACAGATCCTGCGTTTGATCTCTTCCGACTCACGCTATGCACACCGGAAATTCCGTCGTGTAGCCTGAGTCGCTACATTGCGTGACCGCTTAATTGCCGTTGACAACAATTAAGCGGTCAGCAACAGGTCAGCAAGTACACAACCGAGTGTTCTGCGCGCACGGCCTGAGCGTCGAAAAGGGCAACTCGAGACAGCGGCAGCTTTTTAAAAAAACGCTGCTCTTTGATTGATTTGACTTCTGGGTTTTTGCATTCCAAAACCAGCTGTGATTATGAGAGACGCCGTAGCGGAGGTTTCCGGAGATTTCGACCATCTGGGGTTTTTTAACGTCCACTGACACCACACAGTACACGGGCCTCAACATTTCGCCTCCATCGAAATGCAGCCACCGCGGCCGGGATTCGATCCCGCGACCTTCGGATCAGCAAGCGAGAGCCATAACCACAAAACCACTGTGGCGGGGCATTGACCGCACATTATGATCGTAGATGACCGAGGCCTATTCGCCACGATTCCCTCCTTTAAAGGCTTGAAGATCGTTATGCGACGCCCTCTTCTATTGCTTCCACCGTGTGCGGGAGCGTGCTAGAGAGGGCTTTGACGTATCTGCAAGTGCTCGGCGAACAACTTGCTACTGATGTCATGATGATGACAGTAGATCGATGACACTGACATTCTAGCAAAAACGTTTGGATCTGGGAATCACAATATAGCCTCAACAGTCCTGTAAAAGGTTGGGCTGCATGCTTCGTGGTAGTTCGATTAGTAGTAGTAGTAGTAGAAGACTTTTTATTGAAGCCCAATATTACAGGCTCAGCATTTCTACCGCCTGTGCGACTAAGCGGCGCTGAACTTCCTCCTCTTCAGAGCCAAGCCAGTCGAGCCAGGTGGCGATTGATAGGGATGGGGGAGGGTAAGAAGCCGATTGCTGAGCAACCGGGCAGTGGAAAAGGCAATGCGAAAGGTCAGCATATGATGAGGGGCAGTTAGGACAGGAGGGGGCAGAGCGGTACTTGTAGAGGAAGAGGCGAGAGGGGGTGGTAAGTGCATTCATTTGAATGTGCCTCAGAAGGCGAGCCTCCGGCACAGTGAGCGATGGATGAGGGGGAGGATAGAGTCGCTTGTCGAGGCGGAGCTGGAGGTACACATCCCTGATAGTTTGGCGTAGGGAGATCCTCCCCCCGCCCGCCAAAGTTTTCCCATCGTCCTCCGAAGGGTTAGGCCATGGGATCAATTAAAAATATAACCCATCGCGATTCCGACGCTTCTGTCCTTCGAAGCTTTCTCGTCGGTGCTCAGTGCTTGTCAACTATTCGAGGAATATTCGCTATTTCGAATATGCACTATTCGATTCGAGTACCAAATCAAATACAACGGTATTCGATTCGTTATTCGAATTTTTCGAATATTCTAGCACCTTTTGTCATAAAAGAATAAATCAAATCGATCAAATAAAAGCGACTAAAAAGGGTTGTACAAAGGATAGTAAGTGCTGTAGTTACTATCTCCAGGACAATTCTATACTGGATTTCGCGAACGTTATCAAGGTGTCAGGGTTAGTAAACGTTGCTACTTACAATGACGATTTAGCAACCGGTAGTGCCTCTACTGGCTGTGGTACGTTACGCTGTAATTGTCATAGACTTGCGCAACATTCAGACAGAATATAACTCACTTGATTACATTGAAAGAGCAGTTCTGTGCAGTGTCGCGGCACTAGGTATACGCAACCTGTGAAGTATAAGAACCTGGGTCTGATACGTTGAATACTTAGTCTGCCTACCGGTACCACGAGTGCACCCCAAAAGTAAGGCTTAAAAAAAAAACTGTCTACCGCTTGTGAAAATTTCTCCGGTAGTGGGGAAAACGAGAAGACGTTGACGGAAACGAGCATGCTTGTACAACAAAAAGAGGAATATTTTTAACTTCGCTTTGAAAGTCCTAAAAAATTTACGCCGGTGGCGCCATGCTTGGCGATGAGTGTCAATCTCGAAGTGTACCGAAAAACCAAGAAGTACCCACGCAGGTTCAGTTATCCCGCTTAACAGAAGAAAATTTATTACTTGAAATAGTACGTATTTGACACACACCTGGTAACGTTCTTTCACGATGGAGAATAACCTTCATTTTCAAATTAATATTGAAAAAAAAAGAACCCTGGTAAACAGTGCTGCCGGCGTTCCTACAATTCTTTGCATGCATGTCTTTGTTTTGTCACTTTTTCTCTCTTGTTGTTTCTTTTATTTATTAATTTTTTTACATCAAGTGCTGTACCCTGTCGTTTCACCGCCGAAGGGTGGCTGGGGCTTTGTCAAGCTGCCATTGCGCAGATTTTTTCCCGGCCACCTTTTTTCACTAGAAATGTCTTTTTGTGCTTTTTGTTTAAAATAAAAGTTGATTGATGATTGATTGATTGATTGATTGATTGATTGATTGATTGATTGATTGATTGATTGATTGATTGATTGATTGATTGATTGACATAGAGAGGGGTGACCACGAAGGTCCAAAAGTTTCGTATTACAAATTCCTGCTGACTTCCGAGTGAAATCACTGCAAGCCTGTATACACTCCAAATGGTGTGCCTTCTAGTGCGATAAAACAACAGAAAATTGACGAAGGGCGGTAGGCAGTCCCTTTAGATGGCGTAAAAGGTTGTTGTTAGAGGTGTACTCTTAGAAGGCTCAGTATTCTGTTTGTGTAGTTGTGTTGTCGCTAATTGTTCGTACATATCCTTATATATGCGTTCACTGCCGCATAAACATGTCAGTGAGCTGTGTATTTAGCAGGGTAATCACACGAAGCAGTTAGCAAATGTTAATTCGTGTCACGTGAAATGAGTCGCCGCTATTGATTACAGTAGCAGGAAAGCGCCGGATCCGTTTCGTTTATCGCATTTTACCACTGAGGCGAAAGCATTATGCGTATCATCATCGAATGCGAAAAGTGATCGTCCGTCGTCGTAGTCCTAGGCGACAAGACGATGGATCAATCATTTAATTAATTAATTAATTCATTCATTATTTTTTATTCATTGATCGGGAGCTATACCAAGCGATGGGTACGAAACCACGTGTGACGTGATCTAATTCTGCGAACGTAAGTTAAGCAATAACCAATTGAATTAATGAATTGAATGAATTTTGATATCAAATGAACTTGATTTAACAGTGAATAACATAACTGAGAAACAAATTAACGCATTGTCAGCTTTGTATATAAAGTAAATATAAGCGAATTAATAGTAAATCAAGGACGAAATAAGTGAAATATGAAGGTTATTAAGGTGAGAAAGCCAATATTTAAGAGAATCCGTAATGGCCACCCTTTGCGACAGCGGACCCTGCGAATTTTTTTTTTCCCCTATTACAGTCGACTTGACATGACAACGGGGAAACCCATCAGTAACTTGGCACCCCCGCCAGTTACGTCACGGTTAACTATATAAAAAAAAGAACAGCTTTAACAGGGTATACCGCGCTAGTCCAAGGACGCCTTCAGGTGCCAATGTGAGCGACCGCACGGGACACGTCGCATCCCTTTGGCTTCCCACAGGTGCCGTCGCGTTGCAGCACGCAAGCACTCGTACGTGTTTCTGCCAACATTTTTTTTTTACCCTCCTTTTTTCACCACGCTATCCTCTGCCACCATCGTCAACGACAGACTGACGAGTTGACGAGCCAGAGTTTTGGAATTGAACGCCGTCTTTCCCAGCGCTCTTGGCGCTGGACCAAAGCCGGCGCCCAGAATAGTATTCACATCTGCGGTCTCCCCGCTACCCCGCCTTCTTCATCTCTGTCGCTTTATTTTTCTACGCCGATAGCATCGGTCTCTTCTTCTTAAGAACTCACGGTGGGAACGGAAATCCCACTTCAACTCATAAACAAATCGCTCGTGCTTGCTCTAGCCGTCGTATATTAGAGTGCACGTCCTTGGCGTGGTCGATACCTAGGCCGTTGCAAAAATAAGGCGACTGATTAGGACTGCGTGCGAACAAACAAGAGGAACGCGCCTAGGTAATTAGTATATACGTGGTATACGATCGTTCCATAGCTGTGTTTGTCTTTTTCTACCGCGCTGTCGACCTTGAAACCAAAGGCATTTCCATTGCCTAAGCTCTAGTATAGCGGGGGTAACTGGTTTATTTTTCATTCGTTTTCTTCGAGACTACACAGTAAAATAACAGCTCTATTTTGGCTCGTACAGTAACGATGCGTGTTCAGAGGGCAGCGCAGGCAAATAACGACCGCTGGGATGTTTTACGTGCCGAAACCATATATGATATGACCTTCCCTACCCCCCCCCCCCCCCCCATCCCCTTTGCGTTTCTTTAACGTTCACTGACATTGCCAGTCCGTGGTGCTCTTTAGCATCCATCGAAAATGCGAACTCAGCGGCCTGTATCGTACTCGCCTCATTCATGTGAGCTGTCAAGCCAGGGATTCATATCCAAATATTCGTCTCTGGGTGAGAGGGGGGGAGGGCGGAGGGGGGGAGTAAGGGGCGTATTCCAAAAATCCTTCAGTTAAGCACCATATCCAACTCTCGGCAGATGGCGGGATGCGCTACTAGTGCATAAAACTGCCTCTTTTGCGATATGGGGTTACCGCAATCCTACAGAATAAGGGAGAGAGCCTTGCGTTGTCTACATCTCTGTGATGGGGAGAGAGAGACTGCGATGTCACTCTACCTCTTTGTGATGGGCCACAGAGTGGTGAAGGTCATACAACGTGGCCAAGCTGATGGTCCGCGGCGTATCGCTGTCGTTAAGCGCGCCGAGCTACCCGCTATGCATCAAGGCAGAGCAGAAGCAGCGTGCAAACTGCCCCGCGGTGAAGCAATACGCGGATATATACTCGGGTTTCGTCAGCAGCGCTGTAAAGAAAAGGAGTTTTTAAGAGAAGCTGCTTACAACGCTTCCGCAATCGCGAAGCTATAGGCTCTTAGCGACGCCGAAACTGCGCCTCGTGACTGGGGAAAAGTGTAGCAATGCCACAGCGGGTGTCATCTCCAAACATAGATAGATAGATAGATAGATAGATAGATAGATAGATAGATAGATAGATAGATAGATAGATAGATAGATAGATAGATAGATAGATAGATAGATAGATAGATAGATAGATAGATAGATAATGGGGGGGGGGGGCAGTTAACTGGGGTTTGTACAGTGTGCTAAACTAACGAGATGGACATAGTCGCGTTTTAAAACCCCAGGTGGTCAAAATTTCCGGAGCCCTCCGCTACGGCTTTTCTCTCCTTTCTATCTCATTCATTCCCTTTCCCCTACCCCCACCGGTCGCTTAGCCGTGCTCCCGACATGGGCTACAAATATCAGCGTCTTTTCCTTAACAAAACCACCATCATAATCATCATCGTCGTCGTCATCATCATCATCATAGTTCTCGAAATGATTCCGCAGTGTTTTCAGCTTGCCGAGAAAATTGTTCAGGCAATCTAATCAGTGCCTGGCGTGGCAAAAAGGCTAACGTGAAGAACCGCGATATTTTCGCCTTGGCCTCCCAGATGCAGCATGTTTCGCAGCCTACATGTTTTCGGATGCTATGGTGACGCTCTGTAGCGCATCGGGTGTGTGATACGCAGAGTTCTCACCGACACTACGCATGCGACTGCACATGTGGATGACAGTGAAACCATCTTGCTGGCAAGGTTTTGACAGCCCCTCATGTAACATGAAGCAAAAGAAGCCTCGTTCTTTCTCGCATTCAGGGTTTTATCCGGAATTTCGATCTGGGGAGGGGTTTTACACATCATGTTTCTAGAACGTGGGGAGGAGGGTAAGGGGTGCGGGGCAGGGGGGGCGTTATTTGGACTAAGCTGGAAAACTTTGGGGGGCGTGTGGTGGGGTGGGCGTTAGGGGGGGTGATGTACAAAAGTACGCTCGCATTCACAGAGCCCAGTGAGCGGACATAACATTTTTCATCATCACATAAAGACTGCATATCACCTTCTCACGCCGTATGCGTACGTATATGCACATCACCTTTTATGCTCTTCTGTATTACGCGACGTTTGTTTCCTCCAACATAGTGCTCGCATACAAAAACGAAAAAAAAAAAAATGAAACATATATTGCTTGATGCTCCTTTATCTACGTGTTTATATTTGCTTACATAAAAGATTATTCTTTCGTAGGCACCTTATCCCCTCAGCCCTTATTTCTCCGTGCAGTATACAAGTCTATATTTACAGTGATCTCGCGTATAAAATATAAAAAGCAAAGAAACGTGAAAATGCGTGTACGTGATGTTCATAGTTTCCTTTCGCGCTGTACGCATAGTACTGAATGCCGAACACGTTTCTCCACTTATTCCTTTCTCTCTCTTTTTTTTCCTCCCACATCCAGCCAGTCCTGCTGCTGCTAATTTGGTCATCAACATAGCTTTCTTTCTACACATCTTAATTAAGGTTCCGCCCTGCACTATGCGATCTGAATGGACACCCGTTACAAAAGGGCCGTATAGCAGCCACTGACATCAGCGCACCATGTAGCAGTGGCATTATCGTTATCCCGCCTTTTATTTATTTTTTTGTCGTTGTTGTTGAATTCCATTGTTTCGCGTTCAAGGACAAATTCATTCGCCCCCCTTCCCCCTCCACCCCCTTCGTCCTTGTCCTTCGCACTTGGCTCTTCGTCGCTGGAGGTTCGGGCGCATCAGAGCCATAAGTCTGTTTCAGGAGTTCCGTGCAGTATAGCCAAGGCTACGGGGCCATCGAGCTCAGAATTCTTCCAAAGCGAGACGAAATGTCATTGTTAGGACACGCCCACCCCGCTTCGTCTTCCTCCTTTCAGGGAAGCAGCTGCCACTTCAGCGCCCGCCATTGGAAGATGAGAAGCAGCGGAAGGACACGTTTAACACGTATTCGCCCTCCGGATTGGCCGAAGAGGCCTGTAGCTTCCACAGTGCTGAACGGAACTTCTGAAACAGACTATACATACGAGGCTCTGGGGCGTACCCGCTGCGTCAGCTCCGTATACGTGTATACAAGGTGTCTTGACACTGAGCTATACAGGGCACCGGTTCGCCGTGGAATGAGCCATCCAGGCACTTATGACAGCAGCGCCAGAGATGCAGCCTCAAATTTACGGCTCGCCGGTGTCGGGCGATTGACGCTTTCGCTCTGCATATTGATTGATTGAATGATTGGTTGACTTGTGGGGTTTAACGTCCCAAAACCAGCTCTGATTATGAGAGACGCCGTAGTGAAGGGCTCCGGAAATTTCGGCCACCTGGGGTTCTCTAACGTGCTCTGACATCGCACAGCACACGGGCCTCAACATTTCGCCTCCGTGGAAATCCAGCCACCGCGGCCGGGATTCGATCCCGCGACCCTCGGATCTGCAGCTGAGTACCATAGCCACTAGATCATCGTAGCGGGGCTTATATATAAACCGAGGATCGACGTCGAAAACAACGCTCTCACCGTCCTTAAAGGAGTACTGACACGAATTTTTGACATTCTCGTATTGTTGCTGTAAATGAAAGCGTGGAGGACCCCAAAAAGAGTGTCATGGTGCCCCGCAACGCAATGAATATATTTTAATACGACTCCCTTAAAACCCTACTTTCGGTTTCGATTTCGAGGGGGCGGTTTCCTAGTGACGTGTCAACGCAGTCGGACGTACGCCTAAGTCACGTAGGAACAGCAGTTCGTGATAGCGTCGCTGCAACTCTGCCGTGTGTGGTCATTTACACGTGGGGCACGCAAGCAACGACAATTTCACGGTCGTCCAGCGACTCTGACAGCAACTTCGGCGATTTTAAAGACACTGTGTTCATACGTCATCGTAGTGCCTGCCCATTTCGCTGGAGCTGGCTTGCAGTGCCGGGCGATGAAAACTTTAAAACCAAACTAAAATATTTTGTACGTGTTTCCAGGCTTCCGTCTGCGGAGGGCGTTAACAATATATGCCTAGAAAACGAAAAATGTATAGTTTGCGCCGCCGCAAAATCGTGTCAGTACTCCTTTAAAGTCCATTACCGCAGCAAGAATACCTTCCCGCCACGGTGTTCTAATGGATATATGCGGCACTCGGCTGCTGATATGTATGCCGTGGGATCGAATCCCGGCCGCGGCGGCTGAATTTCGTTGGAGGCGAAATGTTGAGACCCGTTTGCTATGCGATGTCAGGTGCACGTTAAAGAACCCCAGGCGGTCGAAATTTCCGGAGACCTCCACTACGGCGTCTCTCATAATCATTTCATGCTTCTGGGACGCAAAAGCCCAGATATTATGACTATTATTAAGTAAGCACGCCGTAACCGAAAACCAGCAGCACCACTTATTGGTATATGCGCCACTCGTTGATGATGACACAGTTTCTGTTAGTTATTCGCAAGGAAGAATACAGCGAGAAATCCGCAATATCCAAATACAGTGAAGAATAGTTCCGCTTGAAGAGTGCATGCAACGCGTCGGATCTTTACCGTTTACGGAATAACCGTGAATCCTCGCTAGATAGAAGGCCGCCGCTGCTGTAACGTCGCAAAATATGGCGCATTCCTCTGCAACGGTCGAACAGCCTTAAAGTTGTAGCACATTGCACAATTCACGTGGTTTGCAACTGGAGCTTTTACGACTGAACTGTAAGGCAACATGTGCAGTTGCGGAATAGCACACGTTGCTGATGGCGTGGCTAATGATGAGCACAAGGAATGATGGCTTGACGTTGCGTTATGGGTGGCATTCTTTTATAAAAGCACACTCACGCGATTCGCATGGCGTGGTGCCTGGTGCAATACTACGGCATCTGGCCACAAAAAAGCCGCTTGCATTGCAGCCCCCGTGGCATCCAGCAGGAAAATGTTCCTACATGTGCACGTATGGTTTTATTACGAGGCAGTTTCGAGCACCACGATGAAAGCCTTGTATACACAGAATGTCTATCCATAAGTAACATGGGGATACACGAATACTGCGCTGATCGGTTTCTGAGACGCGTTTAAATTGGACGGAGACAAGAACAGTTCGTTTGGCTGGTTCAACATTTCCGCTCAGCGAATTTCCTCACTTAGCGAAGTGCGGCGCCCGTGGCCACCGCAATTTTAAGCGACCTTAATATTTCATATAAGAGTCGTTAATGGCACTGGCCCCTTGAGTTTGCTGAACTTGTCGTTGACTCGGACAGTCTATACATGGACGCAATCATGTGTGGCTGCAGTAGCCGCATTTATTATTATTATTATTATTATTATTATTATTATTATTATTATTATTATTATTATTATTATTATTATTATTATTATTATTATTATTATTATTATACCTTTTAAAATGTCGCATATACCCAATGCAGGGGACTCGCCGAGACGACTTAAAAAAGACCACTTTTCTGTAGTGGACTGATTATGCATAAATGTGCATCTGATAAGAACTAACACTCGCCGCATGATTTTTTTTTTATTTTTCCTTTCTTTCCTTCCACCGTTCCTCTTTTCTTTCTTACGCGTGGCCCATGCCCACACACCGTTGACGAAGCTCTAATCGTCCTGACAGTTCATTGGCCATCATGTTAGTTACTAAACTTATGCTCTGATATCATGCGCATAATAAATATGCTATATGTAATTGTTGACTTCAGCCACAATTATCTCCGTGAGCGTTATTTTTTTCACTGGGGTTTCACGACATCTGGAGTCTTACCCATGTCATTCACTTGGCAGTGGGCTGTACGGGACGCGAGTGGACGAGACATCAAGGATGACGACTGTGGACCGCTCGCGAGCACGAGAAAGGTCAAGAGAAGAAGACGTTTCATGACATTCAAGCCAAACTCAGTTCCTCCTTTTTATTTTCACATTATATTTAACTTTGCCCCGCCACGGTGGTTTCTTGTGGCTGCGGCACTCGGCTGCAGATCCGAAGGTCGCGGGATCGAATCCCGGCCGCGGCGGCTGCATTTCGATGGAGGCGAAATGTTGAGGCCCGTGTGCTGTGCGATGTCAGTGCACGTTAAAGAACCCCAAGTTGTCTAAATTTCCGGAGACCTCCACTACGGCGTCTCTCATAATCAGGGCTGGTTTTGGGCCGTAAAACATAAGAAATCAATCGATTAGATTTAACTTTGCTCTTAAGCTTGTTTTTTTTTTTTCTTTCAGGTATATCATGCATTACCTGCAGGTGTGGCTAATCCCCCTCGTGGGTATGTGTTAATTACAGAGGCCACAACAAACTTGTGTTTGAAGAACGCTGTCAACGTTCATCTTTCAATGCAGGGAAAGGCGCCACCAGTTGGGACCGGCGAAATCAAAACTTGGGTCATGCCTCCGCAGTCCTCCATCGATTACCACTATAGAGCATCGCGGAGGCATATGGCATCGCACTTAGGGACGATAGTACGCCAGCTGTCACACATCTCGTCGCGCTCTGACCGGCAAAAGAAACATGGCGCTCGTTTCGTCACAAAGCGCCGCGCATGCGTAGACTACACTCGCGAAGAAGGTCCATTGCGGTGAACAAGCACTGGACAAACGCGGACTTCGCTGTTGCAAATTAGCGTGAATTTTGTTGCAAGATAACGTGAATTAACGTGACCTCGACGCACAATGAACGCAGGAATTAAATCTTTCATTTGAATTTTTAAGTACGCACCGTTAATCAAGTAAAGGAGTAGCCTGTCGTTAGCGAACACCGACATGCCTTCCACGTTAATTTGTTTAGGCGATAAAACAGAAAGCAAGCGCACGAGTGCGGAAGCCTTCACAGAACAATCAAGATTGTTGTTGTTGTTGTTGTTGTTGTTGTTGTTGTTGTTGTTGTGTTGTTGTTGTTGTTGTTGTTGTGCAAGCAGCAGTATAGTTGCAGTATTCGGGGGCTACAAATACAGCAGCACTTTACGCACTTTCTCAAGACAACAACATATATACCAGATTAAAAAAGGGAAAAGAAAAACGATTATTGTAAAACAGAGAAAAGAGTGTACATGCAAGCAGTACGGTGACAGACAAACCGAGTCCAGCATACCCAATGACGGTAGGGCACCTGTCACACGGGAATCATGCGAGTCCTCGAAAGTGCATCGAACTCGTTTTCTTATTTTTTTATAAAGGCAACGCGGTCGCAACAGTACGTTAAAAAAAAACAATCAGAATTCACCGGCAAGAAAGGAAAACTCGCGAATTCACTCATAGGCGATCCGTAAGATCTGCGTCCCCATGCAAATCATGGAAGGCGCTCGCGCCAGCACGAGCTCCGCGCGCATTCGTAATTTAATTTCTTCCCACTATCGTATGCGTCCCAATCAGTGTTCCATCACGCACGTATTTCGAATGCATCAAGCTGTGGCCGTGGCTTCCAGGAAAAACTGTTTCTTTTTGTCTCTAATATTTCTTTTTTCTTTTATAGCACGCTAGATGCGAAATGAGTGCAGCTCTTCATAGGCGAGGCTTTCCGAATGCAAAGAAGGAGAGTTGTCCCGCGACATGAGAGCTCGAGAAAGTCAAGGACGCATGTGACGTCACGCGCCACAAGTTGGGACGTGCGAGACCGTACGAAACTAAAAAAAGAAAAAAAAAGTGCCTTTTCGCGAACTATGATGCACGCCTCGAATAATGATTCTGCCCCTTCTGATGCCCCCTGTCTGTGTCTATATACGTCAAAATGAGCACTTAAAGGCATGGTCCCCGTTTCCGAGGAACAATTGAGTAACGATGTAATATAATAATGAGTGAGGTAATTTGCACGACCGCCAAAAGTGTAAGATAGCTTCGGGTGTGCGAATAGTGAATCTTATAGAACCGAATCGAACACGAATCGAGTAGTCATGATACCTAATCGAATATGAATCGAATATTATTCGAATATTTTTGAACAGTAAGGGAATAGTAAGAGAATGAGAACAGCGCCAAAATTCCAGACATTTTATTCGAATTAAGTATGCACGAACACTGACAAAAAACACTGTGCTCAAATTTCACCGATAAAAAAAGTACAATTGTGTAAACTGAGCTACAGGCTTGCACGTAAAGCAGTGGATTGGGCCTTTGAGATATTGAGTAACCTTACGTGGCGCTTGATCTCACATCAATGTACTACTTGCCCATCCTGTGACCGAGGCTTGCTTGCCATGATTCTCTCCCTAAATTTTTTCAGGACTTCCAGGGTATGACGTTACGCACCCTTTCAGCTTTATTGCTACGTGCACGGGTGCATATACTCCTCCAAGTGCTCGGCGGACAAAACTACTAATATCGTGAACACAGATTGATTGATTTGTGGGGATTTACGTCCTCAAACGCACCATGAGAGACGCCATAGTGGAGGTCCCCGGAAATTTCGACCACCCGGGGTTCTTTAACGTGCACTGACATTCGCACAGCACACGGGCCTCAACATTTCGCCTCCATCGAAATGCAGCATGCAGCCTCGGCCGCTATGTGACCCCGCGACCTTCGGATCAGCAGCCGCTAAAGCACTGTGGCGGGGCGATATCATGATGACAGTAGACTGATGACGCTTTCGCTTCCGCGACACTGGAACCTCTCCAGCAAGAACATGTATATAGGTCCGGAGGTCAGTATAACCTCCGTAGTCCCGTTAAAGGTTGGGCTACATGCTTCGTGGCAGTTCAATGATTAAAAAAAAAAAAAAAAAGATCTCTCAAATTTCCGACGTCCCTTCATTTAAAGTTTTCTCGTCGGTGCTTTGAATTATTGCAAAAATATTGAGTAATTGGGGATATGCAAGATTCGATTCGAGTACTAAATCGAACTGAACGCTTTACTGACTCGTTGGAAATTTCCAAATATTCGCACATAGCTTCAGTTACGAGTATTGAAAGGAGGCGCATACTATGTGTAGAACCCCGTATCGGGGGTTGAATTTTGTTCGATAGTCTGCAGAACGAAATTCAGCGCTGTACTACAACTACCGTAGTAGTTGTAGTACAGCGCTAGAATGAATTTTGCGTGAGCCAACTTGAAATTTTCGTCGCATATAACTGCGACGTGTACCGCGCAGATTAGTCCAGTTTGACAGTGACCTGAAGAATGTCAGTGTGACTTCACAGAGTTAAAAGTCTTTCTTTCGTTGTTCATTTTATTTATCTATTTTTTTTTCCCGCACTGGCTTAGTGAAGCTCACCGAAACTACAATTGCCGCGTTAGGAATCTGCATGGCTCCGTTAAGAAGCAACGTAACGCGTTCTTACATACAAATAATTATTGACGCCCTTATAAGCACCGTAACAGTTTTGTGACGTCACATCGATGTGGCGGGGAAACGTGGAGGGAGCCAATCAGGTGGGAAACCCTGTTTCGCGGGTTCTTTCCTTACCAAGGATCTTGTGGCGACCATTACATTATTTGTCTTGTAGACAAAGAGTTTGTTTCAGCACGATAAAGATCGTTTCGCTTTGTTTTTTTTTTAAGATATCGTTAAGATATTGGTTATATACCATTTATTACTGGCGCAGCCGATATTCTGTGAATACCATCACCGATATCCGGCACAACTCACTGGTGACACGCCCTATATTGGTTACACCGCATCATCGCCAATATATAAGTGTTCTAGCCTTGTACCTCTCGGCGTTTTGCGTGCAACGTCAGACGACCCTTATTTCAATTTCCCAACAGGCTTTACGGCTGCACACTAATTATTCAGTTAAGTAGAATACGTTTAACTACTACAGCGACTAACCTTATCCACGGTAAATTAGTTTGCAATCCGATGAAGGACGGCATAAACACGTTATTTACGGCGACGGCGGGCATATAGGTTATGACGTCATAATCGCTCGCTCATTCACAGCGCCAAGAACAAGGACGGTAGAAAGAAGGCGCATAAAGGCGCTGATGCTGCACCTCCTGGCCTTACGCATTGAGACGCGTATTTAACACACGTACGAGTCGTCGTCGTCGTCGTAATGGCGTCCCTGCAAGTGTTTTCCAGTATAGGCGTTGGTTATGCCAACACCGCGGTCACCGGAAATGCATATTTATAGATTGTATCTCGGGGGCTACCTACGGTGTATACAACAGCGAACGCTTATCTACTGCATCTTTTGCCCACGTGACGTACATGGCAGATAAGAGTAAGAAAAAGAAAACTAACAATTCAACGTAATTGATGTAATCGGTGGGGTGTTACAACACAAAACCATGGAGGGTATGATCGCGAGGCAAGCCCCGTGTATAGTGGAGGACTCCTAAGTAATATTTCGACCACCTGGGTTTCTTTAACGTGCAACCTATAAGTACTCTTAGGAAACGGGTCCCCGCCCTGGTGGTGCAATGGTTATGGCACTCGGCTGCTGATCCGAGGGTCGCGGGATCGAATCCCGGCCGCGGTGGCTGCATTTCGATGGAGGCGAAATGTTGAAGCCCGTGTGCTGTGCGATGTCAGTGCACGTTAAAGAACCCCGTGTAGTCGAAATTTCCGGAGAGATCCACTACGGCGTCTCTCATAATCGGAGCTGGTTTTGGGACGTGAAACCCCTGAAATCAATCAATCTAAGAAGACGGGTGTTGTTTTCTCCATTTCTCTGTCGTCGAAATGAGGCCGCCTTTACGGGGATTCGATCTCGGGACCTGCAGTCTATGTACGAAGTCAGCAGTTCGACTGGATTCATTGTCTGTAGCGAACGTTGTGTTAATTGTTGTCATACATAATAGACCCCTTTTCATAAACTGTAAAGCTAGCTTCTCTACAATGCAGCTTGCCCTACAAATGGCGGCACTGGCGATCCGGCAAACAGTATGTGCAAGCTCAATTTGCTTGCGATAGGGCATGTAAAATGTCGACGCAGCCCTTCCGACACAAACATTCCCCCAAAAAATGGGCCGCAGCATGTGGAACTCGAATTTTGACAGCATTTAAATAAACACAGCTGTCACCATTAGCAGGGCAATTTGCATTGCAGTGAAGCTAGCTTTACAGTTTATGAAAAGGGTCTATTGCCGCTCAGCGTAGCAAAGACAAAAGAAAAAAAAAGATAAAGTGCAGTGACCAGAAAAAAACATACCATGTGTTGTTACAGTGAACACGTTCGAAAATTCCCGATGATTAAATGCATGAAATGTTCGCACGTAATTTCTGTGGCCTCACCACATTCCCAGTGCAAGAAAGAAAACGCGGTGGTATGTTGAAGTGTTCGCTGTACGGTAATTCGCTCTAATTAAAAAATATAAATTTAGTCTGAAGAACGGACGGACAGACGGACATAGATAGATAGATAGATAGATAGATAGATAGATAGATAGATAGATAGATAGATAGATAGATAGATAGATAGATAGATAGATAGATAGATAGATCAACAAATCGTAATGAAACCAGCATCACTTCACAGCGAACACGGTGCACGAGAGACAAAGTGACGGGGAGTAGTTGAGCTTCCGTGAACGCAAGTGCCGGGAGGCCAGGCAAATATTAGAAAGCTCACTCGCTGGCAAAACATTGTGTACTATCGCAACCATAATGTCTCCTGACAAAACACCTGCCGCTCTCAGCCCCCCGAGAGATGAACGTTTGTTGTATTTCCTGAAAGGGTGTTGTAGTAATTAATTGTGCGAGTTCTCCAGCATACCTATATAGGGTAACGCGAAAGAGGCAGTTATTTCTGTAAAAGATCGAGTGGACACGAATAAATACCATTTTATTCTGTCTTACGACGTGCCAAAGTGACCCCCCCCCCCCCCCCCTTTTTTTTATGAGTGCTGGGAATGACAGAGTTATTCCGAATATATAAGTTTTATGCGCCATCGGGACAGCACCTGCAATGCCGGCGCAGATGCATCGATAATAGACCACCTCACTTTTATCACTCCGATAACTCGTTATTCATTTTTACTATGTACGCTTAAAGTCACCCTCATTAATTTAATACTTCTATGTTTTACCCGCCTTTAGCGCGTGGGACTTTAGGCCCGCATACAGCCACTTAACATCGCCATTGTTCACTACTAAAGTGGAGGTCACACTGTCACTTTGGAACCAGCCCGATCGGATGCGAAACGCCACGGTGGTCGAACACGTTAACCGTCTCGGAGAGTAATCCGGTAATTGGTGTGGCATGTTGCAGGCACAATTCAGCAACGTTTTGTTAAACCCCTTTCCTCCCTCCACTCCTGCTTGCTGTCTCATGCTCAAGTGGACGTTGCTTTCTATCGGATTTTCGGACGTAAACGGTGGGGTGGCCATGCAGATGCGTGCGTTTGGCAGCGGGGGACGGCGAGGAATCCCTTTCGTTCCACGGTGACCCCTTGAAGAAAGCAAGCATAATTTGGCCACTCCAAAGAAGGGGTAATTTGGCACTACCTCCTGCTGGACAAGCCGGAGCTTTAATAATGGTTGTTTGTGTGTCTGTTTTCGTGCCAAGACGACGATACGATTATAACGAACGCCGTATCGGTGAGGGCTCCGGAAATTTCCACCACCTGGGCTTTTTTTTAACGCGCCCTGTAAACGCGTCCTTCGGGTTAGTGGTCAAGCACAGTGGCGCACCGAGCGGGAGTGTGCGTCAGCGCCCAACAAGGCGGCGGCGAAGAATGATGAAAGCAGCCTCAACATCCGCATCATCCTCACAACCGACCACAAAGATGGATAAAGAGTGGTCGTCGCCAGGCGAGGGCAGATGCCTTGCAACGCCACTATGGTAATAAACATGGCGTCTTCTACGTACATGTGGCAGGTCCATGCCGTGGAGGATGGTATACGGCAGCGGTCATCCACGAGGAAAAGCAAGTAGATGGGCTCACTTTCAAAGCTCCGGGTTCAACACAAGCAGAAGTAGCTATTGCCCTAGCTGCCTCTGATCCCCGATCTCAACGTATAATAACGGACTCGCGTGGGGCTTGCCGTAATTATGAAGCTGGTTGGGTCACCCCGCTAGCGGAACGAATATTGTGCTCCTATAGCAACCGGGGTAGAGATCCTACCCCCCGTTGTCTAGTCTGGACTCCAGGCCACCAGGGCCTAATAGGGAATGAAGCCGCGAACACGGCGGCCCGAGCACTCATCCACCGGGCGTCCCACTTAGATCCTGAGTACCTGAAACCCGAAGGCGGCTATCTTCTCACATTCAAAGATATTACGACCTACTACAAGGATAGGCATCGCCAATACCCAACTCCTGCAAAGGGGCTGGGCAGAGCTAATTAACGCATCTTGTTCCGTCTTTTCACGAACACTTTATTGTTCCCGGCAATATTGCAACATTTCGATCCTTCCTTCACTGGCAAGTGCAAATTCTGTGGGGAGGTGGCCGACACCTACCACATGGTTTGGGCTTGCCAACTCAACTCAGCTCTTGCCGCCAACACTAACCATACGCGAGAGGAGTGGGAGGCGACCCTACTTAGTTGCTCGGACCTTCAGGCCCAAAAGGCCTTGGTCCGGAGGGCTAAGCTGGCGGCTCGTACCAATGGGGTCCCGGACTAGGGACACCACCCACTGCGCTGCCCTTTGAAGGCTACACCTCTCTTTCTTCTTAAATAAATGTTTTCTTCTCTCTCTCTCTCACAACCGAAACAGCGGGTGGGGCTGCTGGGGTTGTGTCGAAACTGCAATATGCGTGGAGGCATGATGTCATCCATGTCCTTAATTACGACTGTTTTTCAAGGGGCCCTGCAACACTTGAACATGGTCACAAAAACGGTGCCGATTTAGCCGCACTGCCCTCATCAGATACACTACATTTGCAATTGAATTTCATTCAACAAATTACGCCACTGTGCGGGCACTGACTACTACTCCTGCGGAACAACTAACCTAGGCTTTATTTCATCATCTCTGAAAGATATTCTGCAATGCCTTATTTGTTCGCTTTGCCCCGCCACGGTGGTCTAGTGGCTATGGTACTTGGCTGCTGATCTGAGGCTCGCGGGATCGAATCCCGGCCGCGGCGGCTGCATTTCGATGGAGGCGAAATGTTGAGGCCCGTGTATAGCTGTGCGATGTTAGTGCACGTTAAGGAACCCAAGGTGGTCAAAATTTCCGGAGACCCCCACTAAGGCGTCTCTTATAATCATATCGTGGTTTTGGGACGTTAAACTCCACAAATCAATCAGTTATTTTGTTCGCTTGGGGTTTAAGTAATAAATAATGTGTGCGCGCATATCCATAAGAACGCCCAAGAAAGTCGGGCGACATGGTCGGTGTCTCATGTGACGTCATTTTAACAATACTGTGGGCTGGCTAATGGTTGGTATTTACTTAAGCACACAACGAAGCCGCCACTGAAAAACACATAAACACAAGAACGGGGTAAGCGGCTTGTCCCGTTGTGTGTTTCTGCCTATTGTGCGTGCTTTTTTTTTTTTTTTAGTGGCGGCTTCATTAATGTTCTGACGTCATTTGTTGGAAAGAAAAGCGGGCGATTTCCACGGCCCTACTAGTCGAAAGCAAATTGCGGATTTCCTAGTGTGTGAAGTGCAATACGATGTTTGACTCACACGTTCACAGGAGCGTACATGACTCATCGAGGTATGTGACCACGTTTAAAAAAAAAAAAAAACGTTGTATAGCACTTTAATCGCGATTGTCGCAGCGACCCGCATAGTGGTCACATGGCGCGGAAATAGCGGATAGAGATCTTTGTGCAACGCAATTCATTGCGAAAAACCTATGTATAAATCAGCGCTGATCTTACCTCCCGGGACGACTTGGTTAACTCTTCACCAGGTATAGAGAAGCGATCAGCTTAAACAGCGTTAATCATCAAGTTTCTTTGCGACCACGTTGCACAATGTTCCCGCGAAATGGGCGACGATTGCCACAGCGTCCAAGCGCGTGTGCCACCGTCTGCTTCAGTAGTTCCATGCAGCACTGTGGAACCTACACTGCCCCTTGGGCCAATCAGGACGGCGAACACATGTTAAACGTATCCTTCCGCGCCATATGGCATCTGCAAATGGTTGACGCTGCAAGTTCGCGCGGCAGCCTTGGAAAGAGGGTGAAGAGGAGCGCAGGTCCGGACAATAATATTTCGTGTCGCCTCGCGAGCATTCTGCGCTCAATCGGCTCGATGGCCTCGTAGTCTTGGCTATGCTGCACGGATCTAATGAAACAGATTATATACATATAGGGGCTTACGAAGACGACATGTTCACACGCCTCTTAGCTAATGGTCGACGCTTCCTTGTCCACGGCTTTATCGGAAAAGAAAAACATAAAGAAAGAAAGAAAGAAAGAAAGAAAGAAAGAAAGAAAGAAAGAAGGAAAGAAGGAAAGAAAGAAAGAAAGAAAGAAAGAAAGAAAGAAAGAAAGAAAGAAAGAAAGAAAGAAAGAAAGCAGCCGGTCACGAAGAATTCATTACGTTCCTCGCGGTTGCGACTTCTGCGCTAATATACTACGTCAACGTTTCCAAAGAATTTGCGTCAATAAAGACGCGACGATTGCGGAAACCGCGATAGGTGTGTCCGACATTTTTTTTTTTTATTTCGATACGTAGATGCAGCTCTGGGTGGCACTCTATATGTACGCAACCTCTTGCAGATTATTAGAGGAGAGGCGGCGCCCCACCACGGTGGTCTAGTGGCTATGGTACTCGGCTGCTGATCCGAGGGTCGCGGGATCGAATCCCGGCCGCGGCGGCTGCATTTCGATGGAGGCGAAATGTTGAGGCCCGTGTATTTTTATGCCATATCACTGCACGTTAAAGAACACCAGGTGGTCGAAATTTCCGGAGACCTCCACTACGGCGTCTTATAATCAATGGTGGTTTTTGGGCGTAAGACCCCAGAAATCAGGAGCAGCACTGGAACCTTTTTTACTTTTCCGCTAGTCTTATCACAACTCACTTTTAGTCAACCACCCTGTATGCTCCCCGCAGCCCGAGCTTGGCTGCATCGCAAGTGAATTGGCAAGTGAATTGCCATGCCGTTAAAACAGCCTTCCCCACCAAATCGCCTCTATCACTTGGCCTCGTACGTTTAGGGCAAAATGTCAGTGCGCACTTATCGCAATCGAAGTGACTTGTGTTAACACGCTTGTATACTTGTGTAACTTTAATTAGTAATAATTTAGGTCTATGCATTTGTGCTAATGTATGTAACAGCGTTCACTTATGTATTATGCAAAGTGTGTGCTATAAAGCATTCCCATCCTTTTTTTTGTTTCCATATTTAAAAAGTATAGGTCAACTCGATAGACTACCTTTATCTCCGTCGTCACCATCACTCACCCATCATGCAACACGTCCTATCACATCACTGCGGGTTGGTGCAAACGTGAAATATCTTTGGACGCAATCAGGCATCATACTAAAAAACACAAAGCCCAATTTTTCTTTCTCCTCTCTCTTTCACTGTATCTTGCACTTATTTCTACTCGCCTTTCTCTCCCCAAACTCCCTCCCTACGCAGAGTAGCATGTCAGCGATATTTCAAGCGCCGGCTAAATTCTCTGCCTTTCAATAAAGAGCTCTCTCTCTCTCTCTCTCTCCCATCCCTTATTGTAATGCCCCTATCAAAGGGTCTTTAAGGTAATAAAGTGAAGTGTACTTCGACAGTGGAGCTTTTCAAGGTCGGGGCTGTGTCGTGTGCCATGCCACGCCGGAGGAAAAAGCGGGCCTGCTCTTCCCCTCTAGCCGCTGCCGCTCCCGACACACTCGTGCCCTCATTCCACTGCTGCACATCAATGTGCGATAAAGTGAACATGTTCATGTTCTGGGATGGTCACATAGAACATCTTCAAAGTAAGCTTTCACGTGTAGTTGGCGTTGTGAGGAAATTTCAGCATTTATTGACAGAAAAAGCAAAGCTTACGTTGTACCACGCACTGTTTGAATCGCAGCTTAAAATACTACGTATTGGTATCAGGGCTGGGCAGAGATACCTGAAAAAAACATTCCGGAATACAGATATCGAAATACACGGTTTGGAAGACTAAAATACAGATACTGAGATGCATTTGTAATTGACGTAGCGGGATATTTCAGAGATACTTTTGCAAAAAGACGAAAGAACTATTCCGGAATACAGTTTACAGCAATACTGGATACTGAAATACTTTTTTCTATGTTGGGGATGTTCAGCCTCCGCAAATACATTTATTAAGTGCAGCATAATACTTCAAATGTTGCAGCGCATTGAAGCTTGCATTTTATTCATTATTTTGTCACAGTAGTCTGAGTGCCATTAAGGCATTGCAAAGGAGGCGTACACTATATATAATTGTTAATAACGAGATATGTACAGATATCAGTTACAATAAAAAAAATTATACTGTATCACAGCAAGAGTAACACACATTGTACACCGAAATCGACAACCGTGCGTATACTGTACAACGGGACGCCGCTTAAATGCAGTACGGCCGGCTCGGCCACGTAATGTCAAACTGCTTAATTTCATTGTGGCTAGAGTGACTCGAAAAACTCTTTCTGCTGAGTTCACAGTAAGGGCCGTTCCACACGCTATCCTCACACCTGCCGCCCGCAAGCGGGGGATTAAAGAGCGGAACAACAGCTGAATGCGACCAAATTTCCGCGTGGAAACACGCCATTGGAAACACGTCTGAGCTCATGCCCGAAAAAAAAAAAAAAAGAGTAACGAGATGCCCGTGTCCTGCATAGTATCGCGATACGCGCGCAATACATCGTAAAAATATTTCACTACCGAGATACAAATATATTTTTCATATGTATCTCGATACAGCAATACAGATACTCAAAAGTATCTCTGAAATACTATCACGGTACTCTTGTATCGCGATACCAGCCAGCCCTGATTGGTATGGGCCACTACAACACGGACAAATATTAGTAAACTGATCATAATGCAAGAAAAATGCGCTTAGAGCGGTTGCTGATGTGCCTTACAGAACGCACTCTGAACCACTGTTTACAACCTATCGTATCGTGCACTTATCCAACATGTACCAGCATCGTCTTTTACAGCTCTGCAAATAACAGAGTGAACACGCGGCATTCTGTTCTTATGTGAGGTCGCTAATCTACACATTAACATTCATTACTACCTAGGCACCACCAGTACTGGTATGTGCTTCGTTCACGTACTAACTACGGCTTTCAGACCATTAGCTATACAATGCCTTCTCTGCTTAACCCTCGATAGGCGAACTTTCCTTTAACTCCCTTCGAAACTTACTTAGTTAATGTGTGCATTCCCCCGTCACTTTAATTCTTTTTTGTGATCGCAACTTACTTTGAATGTATCCGGAGATTTAATGTATTTCTACTATTGCCCATTTTATTGTGCACCGACCACGTTTTTCTAGTTTTGAGTTTTTCATGCCTGTGCTATTTCTGTTCCGTGCATACAGCCGTACCGATGTAGACGGGGGGAAGGGAGCATCGTCAAGCCGCGACTGAGTGGCTTTTTTTTTTTTTCCTTCTCCTCAGCCATGTATTTATGTATGCATGTCTGGAATAAAGACTCAGATTCAGACTCAGAAAGAGATTTAGCTCGAAGAGGCGGGTTCGACGCCGCTGACGCGGCTGCATTTCCGTAGCGCGAAACGAGAAAGAAAGAAAGAAAGAAAGAAAGAAAGAAAGAAAGAAAGAAAGAAAGAAAGAAAGAAAGAAAGAAAGAAAGAAAGAAAGAAAGAAAGAAGAAAGAAAGAAAGAAAGAAAGAAAGAATTGGGTGAGTGCACGGTGAAGGATTATGTATGTCAGTAGATAACGATGAAGGGCCGTATGACTATTGACAAACGTGACTGCATGATACATCACGACATCAACAACTTAACACCCACGCCAGATATGTCACGGTAACGATAAGGGAACAGTTTCGCTGTTCCGATGGCCTTCACGACATAATTTTTTTTTTTACTGACTAACGGCTTTGGGATTCGGCTGGCGTTTGCCAGACTCACACTCGTTACGACTATCTAAGAAAAATTCGCCACCCATGCCACCCCGCACAGATGGTAAACCAGCGAAGCTGAAAAATAGGCAGCGCCGCTGTTTATAACTGCGTTAGTCCCGGCGGCTCGTTAAGGTCACTCCTAATTATTGGTTACGCCTTTGTGCTTCTCTGCGAGGTTACACACAAGTTTTGCTTACTGGAAGTCTGTTGCTAGTTAACTATCCCTGCCTTTCTTTCTTCTCTCTCTCTCTCTCTGCTTGGGTTCATCACAGCGTTCATTTCAAATGCCGCACATTGAGCTTCTCATGGTCACCGTCATGTAGGGTTGAGGGCAAGTGTGGGTCGAACTCTTTAGGGTAGACAAAAGTGCGCGTGCAAATGCATCAAATGCGGGCGCAAGAGACGAAATCTGCGCATGCGCACTGCTTTCTGCTAACATCGCCGCCTGGTGGTCGGGATATAGGCGGGTTCCCTGTGAAATGGGGCCAGCTGTACTATTGTGTAACGGCCATGAGCTGCGTATACAGTGCACCTTACTGGACGAGTTGGGATCGTGCACTAGTCTCTGGGGCTGCTATTTCAAAAAAAAAAAAAGAGAAAGAGATACAAAGAAATGCGTACGCAGTGCGCTACAGGTGTGTTTTACTTTTGCACCCAAATTTTTCGCAGTTATTGAAACCGCAGCGCTAGAAATGTACATATACGTCAGACATATATAGCAGTAACCGAAGCTGCATGTTGAGGCCCGTGTGCTGTGCGATGTCAGTGCACGTTCATTTGGCCGATGTCAGTTCATTTGGCCACTTCAGAGTTTTTTAGTGGGTCTGTGCGCATTCTAGACCACATGCTCTGGCATTTGCCCTCGGCACATGGGCCCAATCGCATCGCGGAAGAATGGATCTCCGCCATTATCAGTTCAGAACTTTCACGGCAAAACTTGGGCTGTCCAGAGATGCGGCGGTTATAGCTCGACCTATCCCAGTGCCCACGTGGGAGCGGCTCGCAGCTCCGCCCTGAGGCAGGGCAATTCTCGGGACCCTTGATCAATAAAGTTCTTTGCCTACAGCGATGGCCCGACACCGCCAAGCAACGTAATATTATGCCATGGCACATTTGACAGACGCGGCAGGCAAAAGCGGTTGTAATGGGGGATTTTAGGAGCGCCGCTAGTGACGGTAATGCCGTACCGTCATGGTCGGCACGTGGCTATTTTAAGTCGGAAAGAGCTGCATTAGTCGCTCGGTGAGTACGGAAACGTCATCAGATGATAAAACTTGCTGGTGAAGTTCTCACGAGCTAAATTTTCTACGTGACGACCACGACGGTAGGGTATTAGAGTTTTAGCAGCGGCGGCTTACCGTACGGTAAGTACGGTAATGACCATTACGTACGGTAGTGACCATTACCGTCACTACCGTACGGTAAGCCGGCGCTGCTAAAACTCTCTATTGCCGTACTTACCGTACGGTAATCAGCCGCTGCTAAAACTCCCTAACATCGGACAACGTGCAGAAGCGGCAAGCGTGCTTGTAGAAGTTGAATAGTTCGAGTGTTTTTCTTGAGACACTAAACGAAAGAAGTGCAATGAACCGACGGGTCCGTTTCCTTGTTATATAGACACCATTTCACGAATATATCAGCTAATGAGGTTAACGAAAGGGTATCGCGATATAATTACGGTATTCTGTATTGAAGTGTGCTAATCATGAAGAAAAGGACATGAATTTAACATTTCCAGGCAAGTAAAGGCCGAAACTCCAACCCTCAAATTACGCGCTTTTGATGTTCACTGAAAGACAGGACACAGAGAGGTTAATTGTGTGGTCCGGCTGACTTTACTGTTTATCAATAAGCCCCTCGAAATTTTTTACCACATTTCGATATCTCTTCGGAGTTTTAATTAGAAGAGCGGCACATTTCACTGTGCATCTCCGCATTCCTTAAGAGACATAGTTTATTCCGGAAATTGTGCAAGCTGCCGGTAATTCGGGAATTAAGCCAAGCGTCTCTAATTAACCTTTTCCTGGCCAATGTTGCAAAATGTGAACATGCGAAAAATAAGTTTTTTCTTTCTATTCATTTGCTTATTTCATGGGCGACGCATTTTAGCTTTTTTTTCTTCTTGCGTGCACACTTAGCGAAGTGATGACGTTGCAATCATAATTTTGATTGACAAGCCATTTGGACACCGTCAATAAACGCTTTGAAAACGGGTATATCTTAGGTTTTGTCCCGAAAAAGTATTTTGCCCCCCTTGCAAGTGAAAAAGAAAAGTAATTTTTCTATCTCTTATCTTTAATTTTACGATGAACAAAGCAGACCCGAGCTATTGGCAGATAGTCTCCGATTACTAGACAGTGGATTAAAGAAAAAGAGTTACAGCTTCTCCGCTTTCCAGTTTTGTGAGTTCTACACGAGCATTCCTTCTTGGAAAATACAAAGAAGAAGAAGACGCGCTTACGCATTGCAAATTCGCCTGCACTGTTATCATGAATAATTTAAAGGACCTACGTGGAATTTAAATGCCACCGTCATATGCTTTAACGCGATAGTGTCGAGGGGCTCGTGTAGCATGAAAATCCAGTGTCGGCGAAGGCGTCCACGGTGGGAATAATCCTGCTGCCGTCTTTCCAGAAGCACCCGAGTAGACAAGCCCTCCAACGCATAGCACATGTGTGTTGTTGTTATGTGGGGTTTAATGTCCCAAAACCAGTTCTGATTATGAGAGACGCCGTAGTGGACGACTCCGGAAATTTTGACCACCTGGGGTTCTTTAACGTGCACTGACATCGCACAGCACACGGGCCTCAACATTTCGCCTCCATCGAAATGCAGCCGACGCGGCCGGGATTCGATCCCGCGACCCTCGGATCAGCAGCCGAGTACCATAGCCACTAGACCACCGTGGCGGGGCGTATAGCATAGGTGCGTTTGTGAACAAAATTCAATTTTTCTAAATAATATCCGTCAGAGAAATCGTTAACAACGACATAACCAGCAACTACACACATGGCCGGTCGATTCTGTAATTTGAACATTCGAGAAGAATAAAATAATTTTGTAGCGAGGAGGCGAAGCGAATGGGGGCTCAATGAAGTTAGTCTTCACCAGAGCTTAAGAGTCCTCCAACACTTTTAATAATTGGTTGATGGTGCGGTAAATTAAATAAAGATATAATAAACTAAATAAAGATGGTAAACTAAATAAAAAAATCGACTTATGTAAGTGCTGCTCGGTAAATCATTGATAGTGGTCTAGGTGGAGAACGAGTGAGCATGTACGATTCCAGATCACGTGAGTGTATGACGCAGGCTTGACGTACGCGAAGTGGAACGCTACAAACATGTCTCCGCGCATACTTTCGCAGTTGAGATCGGCACCTTCTATTCGAAGCAGACTCCTTCGCTTCGCGCTTATCCTGGACGCTCGATTATTTCTCCGAAATATGGGAGGAGATTAAAAAATATATATGTTTGGATATTTCGCCCAACTGCGTTTGGAGGATATCCTACAACAACGCAACAGTGTTTTTGCTTATCCGTCTTGCTGTCATCTCTTGTAAGGGAGGTGCACGGGGCGCTCAAGTCGTGTATCTGTGGCTTTCTTTCTTTTTTTTCTTTTTTTGCACACTTCTCTATTTTAAATAGGAAATCAAGCTTCATTCATTCATTCATTCATTCATTCATTCATTCATTCATTCATTCATTCATTCATTCAGGGCCCAAAGGTAAAAAAGAAACAATGCGCATGTATCGCTTTTTGCGGCCTAATTACCTCTACCTTCCCAGACGAAAATGCAAACTCCTCGATGGTACGGTTAGTTAGTCGACAACTTGCTGACATACTTTCATCTCTGTGCGTGCGAGCACAGGTACCAAACTAATCCTGCAATATCTTCCGCGTGGAACCACCGACACACGTTGCGTTGTGTACACCTCGTGGTACGCTGCACAATGCCAAATCGAGTATTTGGGGAGCCTTTCTGCCCCACAACCATCACTCTTAGCCACAGTAAGTGTATGCCCCGCCACGGTGGTCTAGTGGCTACGGTACTCGGCTGCAGATCCGAGGGTCGCGAGATCGAATCCCGGCCGCGGCGGCTGCATTTCGATGGAGGCGAAATGTTGAGGCCCGTGTACTGTGCGATGTCAGTGAACGTTAAAGAACCCCAGGTGGTCGAAATTTCCGGAGCCCTTCACTATACGGCGTCTCTCATAATCACAGCTGGTTTTGGGACATTAAAACTCATAAATCAATCAACCTCGACTAACTGAAACGGTTTAATTCGTGGCTGTGTTCTGGGGCTAAGTGGTGATATAGGTTTTTCGAGAGTTTCGCTTCCCGCAAACTTTAGCTGCTGAGTGTGCTTATATATGCTTGGGCAGAGGAAGAATAAGGACAGTTGTTAATACAGCGCGCCAGTGTGTCGTGTCTCTTCTCTGTGGCTGACCTGAATGTTCGCTGTGAATTTCATCGTACGTGCGGAAACATGAACTAACAAGACCCAGCCGAAGCTTTATTGAGTCGCTTACATGAGCAAATCTTTCTTCGCACAATATCCACGAGCTTTTCAATTTACATCGCAATGTTTCTGAGAATATGTGGATTTACATGGATTTACTTCATTGCCGGGGCGCTGGAACAAAAGGGGAAGGGGCATTCCTGAGTGAGAACCCTCCTACAACGCCCGAACAGTAGGTGTATTTAGGGAATATTTCCGTCCCGCAACAACAATAACACTCTCGGCTTGCTCGCATTCCGCATCTCTTGAAAACACGGCTCTCTCCCGGGTGGTATCAGGAGTGATGTGTCACGCTGACAGCTACACGCCGTTCGCGACCGGGAAGGACAGGGCGTGCGACGATAACGCAAGCAAAGCACGCGATGGCGGCTGTTGTTGTGGGACAAGAAAAATACACCCCAAATACCCCTTCTGCGGTTAAGAGTGATATAACGGCCGCGTATCTCGCTTGTTTTCCTCTCGTTATCGCCGGCCGCCCTTTGCATGTATTTCATGGTCGCCAACAGCGCAGCACGCTGTCAGAGTGACTAAAGTCTCTGTATACAGGGACCTTAAGCGTGACATCATTCTTGATCGGAAATGGGCTAGCGCCGAGTTTTCAGTAAAGAAATCGCTAACACGTGAGATACTATTTATTTTTCTGTTGCGGAAAGACACCATGTATACTCAATTTCGCCTCACAGTGCAAAAATAATGTAATAACTGTTTCTTTGGGCAAGATTTCAAATGCCCGGTTTATGCAGCTGAGCATGCACACATTTTTTTCTTCTTTTTCTACTCTTTTTGACGATTCAGCGTTTTCCTTAATGCTCGTGCGATACCGTAGACTTAAGCGCATCTTTATACGAAGCATTAGAACTTACACCTCTGTAGCACCAGTTGATCTTTGCCCAGAGAACTATAGAAGAAACCATGGTGAACACTTTGTGCTCTGGTAGAACATTTCATCTACTGGAAAATGCGCGGAAATACGCGAAGTGTTCAGGGAACGTTGCAAATTAATTGTTCGTGTTACAACGCGCCACACTGAGCCCATCTTCCGTTGTAAGCTGTCAAATTTTATTCAAACTCATTCCCCGACTATTTAATTATCCACTGGCCGGTCAATGCATTCATGCCTAAATAATTCATTTAAAAAATCCTGATAAAGCGAGTGGGACAGAATGGGGCTAAGGACTTGTATGCGCTGGATGCCTGCACAACCACCTGGTGCAGACACATATTTAGTAAAAATAATCGTATCTCTGCGTTCTATCGTGTCGCATCTACATGTAGTTCAGCGGGCAGTGTACTTTGTGAGATACTAAACTGCGGTTGAGTTTCACTTTATTCGTGTTACTTACTGTTATTCCGTCACCACTGAGACATGCGTTCCATTTCTTCGGTATAAAAAGAAAAATGAAAGTGGTAATAATCCAAGAGTGCGCAAATATGAGTGACACAAGAACGCCGGCTGAACATGAAAGCGAGCGGCGTGGTGGCCCACTTGTAAACCACTTGCGCTACGCTTCACGGCATCGTGAGCACGGCAGAGACCGTAATACTGGAACGATGTACATTAAAGAATAAAAAAGAGCGCCGTGTTAGTAGCCTTGGGGATGTCCTATTAAGTAGTGGAGGCATGCGCTTTGGGGCAAACTCACCAGCGACGAGTCACGGATCACGTGGCAGATTATCCTCTTGAAGAGTCGGTAGAGCCAGCCGGTGAATTTCGCTGTCGCAGGAACCATCACCAAGTAAATGTCACCGCAAAACACCAGACGGCGCACTGGGGCGTCTATCTAGCAGACGACGACGAACACACTGTGCAGACGATGGAAGCAGAACCCTGTTCTGGTCTGCAATGGCAGATCAGCAGGCGCTGAAGACGAGAACCCTAAAGAACCCGCAGCGAAAACTTCGAAAGAAGTCCGATATGCCCAGGATACAGTGGCACAATTCGAACGAAGTGTCAGCGAAGCCAATCCACGATGTACTACCGGAGGTTGATGCGGGAGGGTTCGATCACAACACACCCGCGCAGAGTCGACAGCATCGCAGGAACACAGCCGGCACCCGTCGTTGAAGCGTAACACAGCGCTCTAACTGGAACTACGTCAACCGTTTAAGTTCACCAACACCTAATATAACTGTTCGCTGTTACGTTTAACTCAGTGGGGAAGAACAGCGTCGACGGCTCTACGGCAGACGTGACGACTTCGGTAGCACACGACTTATTTTGTGTGTGCGGCCTGTTCTTGTAGCAGACGACGCCTTTCGCAGGAGAAGGCGTGCTCTCGCGGCTGCGCGCGGAACGTGAAAAAAAGCCGGCGGGTCTTCCCCTCGCAAACACACGCGCCTGCTCACATTGCCGAGGAAAGGGAGAAAGCGCGAGCGCAGCGTTTCACACACACACGCACACACTAGTACAGCAAGCAGCTGCAGCACTCACAACCGCCACGCCACGAACGGCAAGCGCCCAAGGATGTCAGGGTCGGGTCGTACAACGTCGCGTTCAAACGGCGATCCGAGAGCGTTATTATTTTCCTTTCGCGCGCCGCCGCCGGTGGAGAGGGGGGCGCTGCTTCCCGAAAGTTATTCGCAGGCGATGGCTGCGATTAGATCGCAGATCTCGAACATTGGCGAACGTTTTGCGTTCCCCTTCCCTTTGTTTGTTTGTTTCGCGGCCATGTTTGTTGGGTTGCCCACTGCGGGGACGTGGAACCACGCGCAACAGGATAGTAAGAGAGAGAAACTGCGCTGGCGGGCATAAAAAAAGAAGGTACCAAGAAAACGGTCCGAGGTAAACGCTTGTCTCCACCGCAAGACGCGCTCGCCTTGACTCCCTTTACGTAAGCGACTTCGCCCCGCGCGCCTCGGAACGGTTTACTACGGACGCGTTTTTATTCCTTGATTACTCCTGTGCGCGACTGCAGTGTTTCGGGAGGAGGTGGAGGAGGAGTTGATGACGGTAACTCCTCTGATGTCGGGCTTCATTAGCTCGTTTCGCTCGACCTATCGCGCATTAGGTTGTTCGTCATGCAGCGCGCATTCCGCGTGCGCCGTTTGTGTTTGCGAGTTTTAAATGGAAACATAGGTGGTCGCTGCGCATGTCGCGTCATTCGGTAGGCATGCAGCGAGTTTTACTGCTTTCATTTTTATCGTCTCTGTGCATTTCGCTCGGCGATATACGCGATTCGCACCTGCGGGCGATCAGTCAACCCTACGCGCACCGCTTGTGCAAGCGAAATGTCTGTGACATTGCACAACGCGACTGGTTAAAACTGTGCGGGTTCGGCTATTTACGAAAGGCTAGCATAACATACCTCAAGGTTTTCACCGACAACATCTGCAGCTAGCTTTATTTTTTTTTTCTCTACTTCTTTTTCTAGCGTCCATGGCACAGACGTGGAGCCATGAAGGTGATACGCCGTCGTACGACAGGGTCGCCGAAGAATATAGTTATTCTGCCTCCTGCCTCTCCCTTCTGCGCTCTTGTTTCTCTATCTCACCATTTTTTTTCTCTTTTTTTTCTTTTTTTTTTTGCAAGTAACACGTTTACGATCGTGGTCGGGAATCGTCCTTTTGCAGAATAGACACGTATTGAAGCAAAGAAGGAAAGAAATAGACAAAAGAAAAATAAGCACACGATCTCGTGTAGTGCAGTCTATGCAAAAGGAAATTCCACGAATAACTGTTTACTTTTTTTATGACAGATGATCTCTGTCCCTTGTTTCTCTCGCCGTTTCCTTTATGTAGACGACTGCAAGTGAACTTAAGAAAAGCATGACAGCCGAGGGGTAGTAGCAGGGTGATCCATCAAATCTCTACACAATGCACACAAGCGTGTGTGTGTGTATGTGTTATTCGTATCCTAACTGGCGTCGCCAGTGCCTCCTTCATCGTATCTCAATACGTCAGTTACAGTGCATGCGCATATGGGGAGCTGAAACATGCAAATTAATGAACACTGTGTTATGTGTACTTTCTCCGTTTAACAACTTTCCTATAGTAGGACCATTCTGGGAGGCTTTTTTTTTTTTTCGCCTTCAGTGCATGCGCGTGGCATACCCCCGGTTAACATTACCCTCAGTTAGTTTTTAGGTCAAACGCCGGGTAACGTAAGCCTGCGATAAGGTAAACAGATTCCTAAAAAGGGCCTCGTTGATTACTCTTGCTGTGTCATGCGTTTGGAAATATCGCTCGGCGATCGGCGCGTGTGCGATCATGTGATTAATGAAGAGGGCTTGACAGGAAACAGGAACACTGCGGACTATCTGCTGGTTATCACTATCAGGTCATACAGTCATTGTCAGCGCTCATGCAGTGCCCTATGATTAACCTTTCCATTGAAGATTACGTGACCTAGAAGTGTGCATAACAAAGCCATTGTTATGCCAGATCACCGACTGCCTAATTAATCATCGTCACCAGCCTGTCCACGCCCACTGCAGGAATAATTCTGTAATAATGACAGAAATAGCTCTGTAATTAACCCTGCTCTGTGCTAACCATCGCCTGGTTATATACCTGCAGACTTCCTGATCACGTCTGCCCACTTACTGCCGCCCTCCGTCACGTTTGTCTTCTCCAGGAACGCAGTCTGTTACCCTTAATGACCAACGGTTATATGAATTACCTTCAAACACAGATAAGATAGCCCACAGCAAGCTGCTTTGTGCCACGACTCATCACGCTACACGTTTTCCTATTGCTGTCTGTCTATGCTATTGTATCCTGATAAGTCTCTGTTGTATTCATATAGACATATTGATGTCTCTATTCTATGCCGACGAAAGTTTTATGTAGAAATTTTGAAAGTTGCTGAATCTTTGCTGCAGCCACTTTGTATCTTGAGCGCTCAGCAGTGCGCGTGCGTGAACCTTGATATGCGGATTTATATGTGGTTAAGCTTATTTAAAAGTACGCATGGTGCTTATGATGCACTGTCAAGTGTCTGCAGGCGGTGATAAATTACGGTGGCGAAAATTTTCTGACTTAAATGATATTTGCGCTCTTAAATTCCTTTGTTCTTGGAAGCAGCCAGCTAATGTATACTCTCTATTTCGGAGGAACAATCGTGAAAGAATTATATTTTCACGTAGGTGATGTGTTTGTGAGGCTAATGCAGATCAACTCATTTTGATCCTGTATTATTTCTCAACAACGTGGTGCCAAGCCCACGCGTAAGCGCATCGTCTGTTTTAAAGATTTCTGCCAGATGCTCTTGTCTATGTCCCTTCTACTGTCAACTACTGAACGATAGTAAATTAACCATTTTGCGGAAACTTCGTGTGTATACGATATGCGTTTCTGTTCACGGGCTTTATGCAGCTTCATAACGGCAAAGCGAGGGCCAGGTTTTTGGGCCGTATGAAGGCTACCGCCCACAGGACGCGCGAAGGCAAATGAGACGGAATACGCATTAGAGCAGTGAGCAAGTTTCAACGTCTGGGACATATAATATAGGACACATACAAGACAGTTACATAAGTGACACACATATAGTACACGATCAAAGCAGTCGCTAAATATCAGCATGGCGGAAGCATAAAAGACGTGCCTTCCTGGCGCGTCATCCAGTACACGTATACAGCCGTTTTCATAACGGGAACGTTCGCCGCATAAACGAACTCGTCCGTGTTTGCACTGATTCATCGCTGGAATTTTCCGATACAACGGCCCGTCTGAAATACCTGCAATGCATTGTGCGGTGGCGCATTGTTTTCCGGCGTCTATCACGTCCTCCGACAGCAGTACAGCGATCCTGCGAAAGGTTCGACGGCCCCCACACAGGCGCGAGTGCTTCAGAAAGCGTACACACATAAATTTCGCGCTGTTAGTGTCACGAAGTTGCACTGTCTGACTGCAAAGCTGCAATAGCGTTGCTGCTGTGACTCAGACGATGACAATGTTTCGCTCCTGGCCAACGCGATGGCATGCAGCCTTTACGATGGTCGGCTGCTGTCCTGACCGGCACGGGTTCGATCCCCGTGCGATCGAGGTGCAAGGTCCGTGCTTATAATCGCAAAAGAGTTCTACGGAAACGCACAAGGTGGAGTACCATTTATGAAAAGGAATAAAATTAGCATCCACCTGTCTGTGTCACAAGGCTACAAGGAAATCCGTACGGATTTCTCTCAGAAATGAGGGCTTCTTAAGTTGCCGAAGAATTCGTCCTGGTCCGGGATTCGAACCTGCGACCAACGCCTGTCCGGGGCTCTCGCTCTTCCAATTGGGCTAACCAGGAGGCAAGTGATTGGCAGCGCGAGGGCGAATCGATCGACAACTCGAATCACGTGGACATGAAAGTTTGGGCTTTGGCTCCCAAGCTTTCATTTCTGAGGAATCGGTACGGACTTCCTTGTAGCTTTGTGCAGACACGGGTGGGCGCTAATTCTTCCTTATTTGCATATGCTGTATGTTAATTAGTGCACGTTAAAGGAACCCCAGGGGGTAGTCATTTCCGGAGCCTTCTACTACGCATGACTGCGTGCCTCATACCAAACGGTCATTTTGGCACGTAATAATACCCACACAATTATTAATTATATAATTAAGAATTTGTTCCAGCCTCCAAGTAGCCAGGTTGCGAAAGGAAGACAGAACTGGGGCGCATTTTCTTTCCTAACGTTATTGCTAGTATCTGGTAGCATATACCCTTACAAAAAATATCCCTCACCGTGGTAGCATACAGGCGCTAGGCGTTTGCTTGCGAAGGCCGAGGTCGCGTGGTCGAATCCCGGCCACTAACTGCGCATTTCGATGGGAGTGAAATGCGAAAAAACACCCCGAGTACTTGCAGTTACCTGCACCCTAAGGAACCCCACGTGGTCAAAACTACTCTGGAGCCCTACACTATACGGGGCATATGCCTCACAATCCTGGCTGGTTTTGGCAGGTAGTACACCCCACCAGTCGTTATTGCTTGCAAGAATGCCAAATCAGGAATTGGATACATCATGCCATATGTGTCGCACGCTTCCGTGAATGGCCGTACTTGCCAACTCGTGATGGAGTCATATATGAGAACTGTTGCATTTGTTTCTTGTATTGCCATATCACGAATCAAAGACAAACACAGCCGTAGTGCCTGATCACTGATATGGCCATATATATATATATATATATATATATATATATATATATATATATATATATATATATCGTTTCAGCCGGAGACTGGCCTTCATCAGGAATGCCCATGGTTGTATACCCTCTTCTATTTATACCTGTTTGAGAGGGTTTTTCCTTATATATATATATATATATATATATATATATATATATATATATATATATATATATATATATATATATGTATATATATATATATATATATATATATATATATATATATATATATATATATATATATATATATATATATATACAGTAGGACCCCGCTGTTACGTTCCCGGCTGCTGCGTTTTCCCGGCTGTTACATCGTTTTTGGCCGGTCCCGGGATAGCTCCCATAGGATGCAATGCATTAGGAACCCCGCTGTTACGTCGCAATGTGGGAACGTTCCCGCATGTTACGTCGCGAATCGGCATTCCAAGCGCTCATTGCCGCCGGAAATATTGTCTTTCACGTAGCTTGACTTGGCTTGACTGTAGGATTAGCTGCACAATGGGCGACGCCAATTACGTTTCCAGCTTCCGCCATCTAAATTATATCTAAATTATGGCACAGCGATGCAAACTGTTGGTGACGGAATCGCGTACAATGATTGCGTTTCCATCGATGACGCCATTGGCACCTCCGAGGTTTTCTCTGTCGACGAAATCGTAGCCGAGTATGTCGATGCGTGCACTGAAAGCGCTAGCACTGAAATAAAATTGTGTGCCGATCACCACTTCTCTCATTTTTCCATTTTTCCCTTTTCTTGGCTCTTACGTTTCCCGGCTATTACGTTTATATTTGACGATCCCGTGAAAAACGTGTCAGCGGGGTTCTACTGTATATATATACGCTTTTTGCATTGTAGGTGGCCCTGTCGCGAACTGCGCAAATATAAACAAACATATAATGGACACGTCCCGCATACAGCCACACATGCCCATTACCTGATATAACGTGGCATTTTTCAAGGGTCGAAACAAAAACTTGTCGCAGGATATAACGACTATATAGCTTGCATTGAAACCCGTGCTCAGATGACGATAGAACCCGCGGTGCGAGCCGGAGTCGCATTTCCAGCATACGACAGATAGAGTGACGCTCATGACAATGTAAAACCGGTGATCGACTGCGGCAGACTGTCAAAGCACATAAGCACGCTAGCGAAAACAAAGAGCAAACGAGGAAAATGTCAACTCCGTCCCGACGCCGGCGGCGCGGGCATCTTGGCTCCCACGCTTTTCGCGGCCACGGCAACACCGTTCGCAAAACTAATTCGCCGACAAGTAAACATGCACGTCGCAGGCGGGGGTCAAGGAAATATATGTGAGACAAATGAAGAGGAAAAACATGCAGCTTTTATTATTATTCTTTTCTTTTTGTTCTTTACCTGCGCGCGTAACCTAACCCATCTACAAAGGCGATATGTCTTACACATTGTTTACTACTCTGATTCAGAACTTCCGTGCAGCACTGTGGAAGCTGCAGGCGCCTTCGGCCAATCAGGAGGGCGAACACGAGTTAAACGTATCCTTCCGCGCCGTGGCGTCTGCCACTGGTGGACGCTGCAGTGGCAGCGGCAGCCTTGGAAGGAGGAGGTAGTAGTGGCTTGCAGGTGCGTGTCCAAACAATGGCACTTCGTCTCGCTTCGGAAGAGTTCTGCGTTTTACAGCCTCGTAGCCTTGGCTCTGCTGCACGCAACTAGTGAAACAGACTATAGTTACGGCCTTGGTGTACTCGTGCAAGACGACCGACAGCTGGGTTGTGCGCCGTAAACCAAATGACACCCGTCTTCTTTGTATCACATCTTCGCGCACGTCCAGGTGTATGTCGTGTACGGGGGAAAGTGCTTGCGTAACATGTGCCGTTTCCCAAGCGTTACGTAAAGACTGACAGGCGCCCTCTGACCTTTTGTCAGACATCAACCAACGCCCTGTTCGTTTGTTTGTCGCGGCCGTGTTCCATTTCTAAACATTTCGTCTGAAAGCCATATAGGGAGGTTAAGTGACGTCTACAGCTACCTCTTGGTTACGTCTCGCGTATCTCTGTTCTTAATTATATGAACGGTACACACGAGTTTATTATTCCTTGGTTTGTGATGTTTTGCTTTGCTGTATCGCCATTACTGGAAAGCCTGAACTGAATTAGAGAAGAGTGGTTACCTGCGAAGTTTCTGCAGGATTGCTGCGTTCACAGTGGCATGCCCTGTAAATGAATAGCAGTGAAATTTCTGGACAGTATATGTAATCCACTTTTAAACCAGAATTTCCAGCCGCTGAAATCCGATGGAAGTATGGAAGTTGTTATCACAGATAATCCATATACACTGTGAGATGTTCACGCAGGAATCGAAATTGAATTGCCAAAGCCCAGTTACCTCGAAGGTCAGTATATTGTGAAAAATACTTGTTCCCCTGCTGTTGTCGAGCGATGAGCAAGCGTCGTTGTCAAGCGGCGATTTTTTTTTCTGTCTCGTTTCGTTGCTGTGGAGTAGCCAATGGAATAGCCGCCAGATCAACGTCACTTGCGCGTGCTCCGTTGACAACCGTAGAGGATGAACTATGTGGCCAGGACACTATCGAAGATCGCGGCAGCTACGCTATTACGCAATTCAGTTTCGGTTTCTTGCATTAATGATAGCCGGATTTGATCTATCTATATTAGCGGAATTGCCGCTTTGAAGATCGCCCAGCAGATACAGATTAGGATTATCTCTTTAACAACCAAGTGAGGATACTCTTTATATCATTGTCTCTCAAATGGTATTCAACTGGACTTCATGGTAGTCGGTAAAGTCATATTTAAGGCTCTGCGAAAGCCCATATATGCGAAAGGAAGTCTCTCTCACTCTTTTTTTCCTTTCGTGTTGGGGGGGTACAGTTGCGTAGATTATAGCCTTGACCCTTTACAGGTTCCGAGACCTGCCGCCGGAAGTGCGGCAGCAGTCTGCATAGGCTGGCCTCCGTTTGACTTGGTCATTACCCTCTTTACACTGTACGTTGTGTTAACCATTGCATAACAAACTGGAATGGTGTGCACAGGCTTAGCTGAATAACTAATGCAACCATTGCTTAACTGATAGTCAAGAAAAAGCGCGAATGGTTTTGCCTTTCATTATAGCGACGCACATAGAGTAATACCGAATATCACGGATAGGAGCGTCTCTTGCACATGCTTGATGCCACATAAAGGGACACTGAACGAGAAATGTGAAGCGGTTTGGAATGCTTCGAGAACTCGATTTGACACCTCGTCACTTGACACACACTCGCTGGGGCAAGGCTGTCATGTTCACTATCACTACGATCTCTATCCTTGTCATGTAGCAGCCGGCCGAGTCCAAAAGTGTGACTGGTAGGTAGAGGGCAAGTGCAGGTCCGCTCTTCCCTTCGGTCCAACCCCTAGATCTTTCTTTCTTTCTTTCTTTATTGTCTTACGCATAATTACTGTGAAGTTGCAATGTATTTAATGGGTTAAACCAAGCGCTTTTCCCAGCAGTATGACAGCTCCGCTGTTATCTGTCAAAGCCCCGTAAGAATTCACCTCAACCCCAAACCGCTCAGCTGTTAATAAACTCGCTCGAGAGGGCGATGTTCCCGAGAGAGTCCAGGAAACCGGTTAAAGGGGAAAAAAATTACACCATCTCCCGCTAAAGGGGACCATGAGGCGATGCGAAGCAGCACTGGGGGTGCACACCGCGTTTGCACCAGTTTGACTAGATGTCGCGTCTGCATCGATTTGACGCTAGCAGATGCTACCTGCGTCAGGGTTGTCTCTTGCGGGCGAGGGCGCGTTCTCGTTCCTTGCGAGCTGGTAAAGCGTTCATCGAAGAGAGCGTTTCCATAGTCAACGCGCGCCGTTCGGAGAGGAGGAATTCCGAGTGGAGAGGAAATGAGACAACGAGACGAGTGGGAGGAGGACGCGCATGCGCAGTGCGGGTGTGGACGCCGCGGGACAGAAGCGAGAACGCAGGAGAAGCGCAAGCAGGTGTTAGGAGAGAAGTGGAGAGAGTAACGCACAGCTCTTGGAGAAAGGGAAGGAGGAAAGTTGCGCATGCGCAGTGTGAGTGTGGACGCCGACGCCGCGGGACATGCCACCGCTAAAAGATGCTTCGCATCTAAAAAAAATTAGTGAAGCTTCCACTAGTGGTGCAAGGCTAGCGAAGCAGACTTGGCTGGTTCGGGTTTGCCTCCGGCACACCCGCATTTCGTCGTGGTCCGAGGCTTCGGGAAACGCCTTGCAAAGCACTGCGAGGCCCAGCAAACTCTTCTCAACGTTTCGCGCCGAGATCAGAGTGAAAAAAATTCACAGCATATCCACGGAGTGAATGATGATGAGTGGGCGAAGCTCGGGATGTTCATCGTAGATCGTGCTGAGTTCCGGATTAATTTAGTTAACGCGCACGCTACGAATCCTTATGGTTAAACTACGCACAAGTGAAATCTCCCACCGGCACTTCATTCCAAGTCAAGATCTAGTGCATATACATATATGGGTGGCCGGTGAACGGTTCTCCAGCGCCAGCAGTCGGTATTTTTCAATCAAGAAACTCGCTAGAAGACACTGCCTGCGTCAACGTTTTCTCTCGCGGGTGAGAGCGCGTTCTCCTTCTTTGCGAGCAGGTAGAGCGTTAATCGAAGAAAGAGCGTTTCCATCGTCAACGCGCGCCTTTCGCTCTCTCAAGACAGCAGATGGAAGAGAGCTCGCGCGCCGAGGGCGAGCGCGAGCGCGACCTAGACGAGGTGGCTACGACGGACAACGGCAGACAAGCCTACGCCTTAAGGAGCTTAGCCCCTAAAAAAGTACGGGCTTTGCTTAGAACTATCCAAGAATATCAAGGCGAAAGCCTATAGCTGGACGTTCTGCCGGAGTTGCCCTTTAATCCGCTTCCTTCATACTTATATAGGGGCTGCTGCAAACGCTTCATCCGTAGCTGCTTCCTTCCGATGGTGGTTCGTCTATCTGCAAGCTGCATATCGAACTAGGTTGCTATCCTGTACATTGTCAAATTCCATCATACTGTCAAATTCCACCGTACTGGCAGCGCTGATTGGCCTACGGGCTCCCTGATTGGCTGAAAGATGCCGCCATTGCAGAAATTGACACGATGGCGGAGTTCGACAATGTCCAGGACAGCACCCGTGCTCTAGCCTCGTTCACCATGGTGTACTTTCTCGGTCCACGTGCGACTCCAGGGCTCGGTACGTCCCATAAGATAAAGCCATAGCGCTGCCGTGACGAGGACAACGAGGTGGCCAGGGCATGTCCTGCCGTATTCCTTGTCCTTGTCACCGTTCTGGCTTTGTCTTATGGAACGAACCAAACGGCATTCCGAACCAGTGCAGGGGACTGCATAGATTTCGCGTGTATATATATATATATATATATATATATATATATATATATAACGAAAGGGAAGGGGTCAAGGGCTCGTTCTTTATTTGTTGTTTCTAACAAATATATATATATTTCAAAGCACGTCTTGTCGAGGCGCGCTGTACATTGCTGCAAAACGAAGGTACGGGCTGTGACGGTGTGCTTCATTGGCGTAGCGAGATATGCGGTTCACGTATCTGACGCTCACACGCGCTCCGATTTTGTTTTGTGCCTCATAACGCTGCCTTGAAACTTGGCGATCACGTGCCTTCGTCTTTATATTATGCAGGTGAGGAATCAACCGTTAGATTCATTTTCACCCGGCACTGCACCAACATCTGTCAACAGGACTGGCGTGCAGCGCTGTGTTTTCATCAGTCCTTGAGGAGTTTCTTTGAATATTTGAATTATACGAATAAGCGCGATCCACCCTCATTCTGTGTGCGTGTGTGTGTATGTGTGCGTCTGTGTTTACACCCCCCAATGTGGTAGCAGTGGCAAGGTTCTAATGAGTAAGACTGATCACGCTCAGATGCACTGTTTGCTCGTTCATTCATTTGCCCATAGAAACTGCTGCTCGAAAATGTGATCTGGTGTTCTTCGCTGTCCCTCCTTTTTGCTATTCATTGCATCTATGTTAACTTCTGTTTGTTTTGTTCGCACACCAGATTTCTGACATAAGAAATGTTTGTTTCTCTGTTCCTCCTATGTACTGACCCCTCCCTCTTGTTCTGTGGTTGTCCTCAGCATTTCGGAATTTCCTATTTCTTCTTTTCCTTTTCCCCTTCGATCTTCCCTTCCTTCGGACAGAGCAGTTCAATTCAGTTCAGTTTTGTTCCTTAAAGGCCCCCTCTATTTTCTGCAAAGCGTATGTGTGTGAGTGGGGGGGGGGAGGGGATGTAATTTAATTCACAGAAGCATAAAATTGATGAAAGTCACATCAGTACTGAAGCTGATCTCGCATACGTTTTTCAAAAAAGGCTGATGAAGCAATGATGACGACGTCCCGAGGCAAGCCGTTCCAGTCTGTTGCTGCTCGATAAAAGTACGAGGCAGTAGCACACTCCAGAAAAGCACAAGTTGTAAGTTGCACAATTTGTATCGGTGGTCAATTTTCGGCCTGCTGCCTCCACGTTTCCACTGCGTCCTTGCACGATTTGCGCATGCATATCACAGAACAATAATTAATAATTTCAACGAAGCCGACCGGATATGACCTCCGGTTAACCCCGCTTTCTTTCCCTTTCCCGTTATATCTCTCCCCGTCTCTCTTTCTCTCTCCCTCTCTTTCTCCCTCGCCGTATTGAAGTGTCGAAGGCACGAAACGATATACCAATGACGTCTTTTCAAAATAATGCTCCTGATCGGTATCGTAAGCATTATTCACGAGTGGAGGTAATATTATTACTTCAACGTACAGTTACGAATAATCGACGCACTGTTGCGGCCTTCGCACAATGGCAGGAAGTGGTAAAACACTTCCCTCTTATATGTAGACTGTCGCTGCATGCGAAAGTAGTACAGCGTGACATTGGCATATCGCTTGCGCTTTGAAAGGGCCGTGCCGGTCTGCCGTACTAGCACTTATTAGAACGACCTTTCGCGTGGTGATAAAAAAAAAGCAAGAAAGCAATCCTTGAGGAACACGGACCGTTCTCATATCGTCACATTGTGTTAGAGGAGGTTTAGTAAAAAAAAATAGAGAAAAGCGAAGCAGACATTGAGAACACCACGTATATATATATATATATATATATATATATATATATATATATATATATATATATATATATATATATATATATATATATATATATATATATGGAACGAGTAGTCACGCTGAACTCGAAGAAATATTGTAAATGAAAACGCCCACGAACAACAAACAAAAATAACTCAACAATTAATAACTACCGTTGCGGCCGGTGGATCGGCCTTCATATGATAAAGACAGGTCGGCCGCAAAGTTCGTTCGTTCGTGTATTTAAAATTATTACACGTATTTTGTATTTATTGTCATGTTTATCTTTTTAGCTACAGGTCTCATTGAAGCCACCCTGTTGTTGCTTTTGTATACACATAATTCATATTAACAGCACCTCTGCTCCTAACGTGTATATAGAAAACTCTTGTACTAAATTCGTCCCAAAGAAACACGCATGCTGATGTTCCAAATATTTTCGTCACTACACTTCCTTTGTATTAATTCACTGAATAAACACTAATTTGATTCGATATAAAGCCATCGGAACACGCATGCTGACGCTCCAAATATTTTTGTAACTACACTTCTTTGTATTAATTGACTGAATAAACGCTAATTTGATTCGATATAAAGCCATGGCGTACGGAGGCATTAAACGACGTTTAAATGGACGGTAAGAGAATGAATAATTTTTCCTCCGCGCTGTGGCACTTCACGGTGAGTCACGTCCGTTCAGTCTGCACTCAAACTCGTCGACGTTTCTTTTTTTCATTTTTTTGCATATCTCGCCTCAAAATCGGAGCACGATGCCAGTCGGCATTGAACCCGTGTCCTCGACAAGGTCAACGACAAGAACGCCAGCAGCAACCTCGACGCTCTTTCACACACGTGGCGATATAACACGCAGAGTGGCCGTGTGCATGCGATGTCATTGCAAAGGCCGTCGCATGCAGTTACATAGGCGACTGAGCGGCTGAACAGTCTGCGTTCCAGTCGTACGTCTGTTGCTCATTTATTGTTATTATTTTTATTAGTTTTATTGAAGATTCGAGAATCGTCTGCTGAGAGAGAGGCAGTGCTTTTTTTTTTTTTCGGATTGCGAGTGTGAGCTCGGCTCGCCTTGGATAAGCGTTCTTCTTCAAGCTCCATACAGGCACGTTGTCGATTAAGACATTTATGGAACAGCGGGGATCTTGTCTTACGGTGGGGCACTGCCTGTCTAATCTGTAAACAGCCGGAAGATATAGACCACATTTTCATTCACTGCTGGGAAAGCGTATATTTCAGGGACGTCCTTCGAAGAACATTGAGAAAAGGAATTACCAATTGATCCCCATATCAGGCATGTGGCGATAAAAAGTGATGATGGTTTACCCTATGACTTAATAATGCTCATGGAACTCCACTGCGTATGGCGCTCCAGAGTGGCTTGGTAGCATTGCGACCCTGATGCCCAGCCAGCACGTATCTATTTTCGGCGGTGCATGGCACGATGCATTGAAGAATTGAAGCAGCAAGAATGTGTGCCCGAGTGGCTTAGCAAGATCGAAACTCTTGCTGCTTTAAGGGAGTTTTTAATGAAAGCGTGCTTGGCGGATTCACCTTCTGTACAATGTAGTAGTGATCGCCTCAGGTGAGACTCAGTTTTTCTTCACCTTTCCGCTTCCTTTTGTATTCAAGTGATACTTGTTTTACTGTGTCTGGTAATAAAGAAAAAGAATTGGATGAATTAAAAATGTTTCCGCGGATCAGACGCTTGATAACGCTCGATCGCCTGTCTCGTGCGTAATATAGATTCGCAACGTAGCGCTGTCCAGCTCTGACGCGTGTACCGAGCGTGGTACTTAATTGATTGCGCGGTGGTCAGGAGCTGCCATCTTGGGCACTGTTAGCGCAGCATGAATGAGGTCCGAAACTACGGACATGGCGTCGTGGGATCAACTGCATGAGAGGGCTTGGGTTCCCCGAATTCGAGAAGGTGCAGCATACTATAATGGCGCCCTCTATCCTCGCCATATTGCAGGCGTCTCTCACAAAAAATTTAAGAAAAACGAAAAGAAAGAAGGAAACTGAAATAAAAAGTAGCTTACTTGCGGAGATCGCACGTGCTAGTCCCAATATACAAGAATTATATACCGCACTCAGTGAAAACGATACCTATAGATCACACTATTTATTACTCTATAAAACGTGTTTAAATTTATTTATTTCTGGGATTTCACTTCCCGAAACTAGTCGATATTGTCATGAAAGACGAGGTAGCGTGGTACTCCAGAAATTTCCACCATCTGGCGGTTCTTCACCGTGCACTGGCATCGCAGAGGACACGGAACTCGACATTTCACCTCCATCTCAATGCAGCAGCCGCAGCCGTGGTTCGATCCCTCGACATTTGAATCAGCGGCCAAAGTGCCATAACCATAGACCACCGTGGCTCGGGCGAAAGCGCGCTTAGAGCAAGCAGGGTGCGACTAATTTATCACACTCCGGCGTGGCCACTTGGCCCAGAGGCTGCTGGTTTAGTTGCGTCACAGCTGATGTTCAACGAACACTGGCATAGAGCGTGCGATGAGGACTGTCCGAACACTATCACGATCGTTCGTTCTATCCCGGCCGGCAGCCCTCGACTGAAAACACCCAAGATGCGTTGCCCCATAGGAGAGAGTGAGCGACAGGAACTTCATTTTGTGCTTAAACTAAAAACCGACCGGTAGGGCCGGTGGAGCTCCTATTCCAAGACTCCTGCAATGAATGGCACGGGCCATCCGATCAGGTCGTCGGATCAGTCGCAGCTGATCTTCAGGGGCAGGGCTGGACAGCAACGCCTTCCCATTCTTCCCACGTGCCATTTGTGACGTGTTCTTTGTATTATGCAATCCGCAGAAGAGTCTCCAGCAGTTTCTTACCGTCATGCCAGACAGCGAATCAAATATTGCACGCGCGCTAGCGCGAAGGCATGTAAGCATCATGCAGCCCCCGCCTGTGGACAGCCGTAAACGAGGGAGTAATCAATGATCGAGTAAAAAGCGGTCACTTAATATTTAGAAGCTCGGCCAGACATCAATTCGAGAGCAACAAACAGAAACCGTGAAAGCGTTAAAGAAAGCCGGCAAATTACAGCTCAGAAAGAAAGAAAAAATACGTTCAGTAGGGCACAATTGCTCGGCAAGAAAGTGAAATATATGACATCGATCATTTGGGACCTGTTCGCGGCGACTTATTATTAATATCAGTGACCGTCAAAAGCTTAAACATTTCCAGCGCGTCTCACGGACTCATTTCCTATATAGGCAGCCTCAATGTACGCAAAATTGAGCTCGCCAGAACGAAACAACCAACCGCAACTGCAGCCTCTTGTACACTGACCATGCAATCGCGAGCCTTAGCACATGGATTGGCTATTGCGATGTCGTCTCCCCCCTTTTTTTTCATTGCTTTAATAATGAAGCTGTTGAAGTTAAATCCGCCGAAAGCTCCGTCAAGCCGCGCGTCGCCATAGCAACCATGCCTCACCTAAGCATAACCAAACAAGCTAGACATATTTCGGGCTGATTAAGCTAAGCCATGTCTTATTGGGCTAATACTATTCAGGTCACCCATAACTAAGCCCGGACTAATTAAGATATCACTAATTAATTCAAGCATATTTAAGCTAATACTACTTATGCTAAGTTTAATTAAACAAATATTAATTAGGCGAAGTACAATCAAGCTAAGGTAATTTAAGTCAAGTATGACCAAACTGAAAGCCAATACTAATTAGGACAAGCATAATTAGGTTTAGACTAACTGAGGCGAGCCCAAATGAGCTAAGACTAAAAGGTTGCCAAATGAGGCCTAGAATAACCCAACAAGGCCTAGCAAGGACTAGCAAGACTTAGCGAAACTCTGCCAAACTACAAATCGATTAAGCCATGCAGGACTCAACGCAAGAACCGCCATTTCTTTTTTCTTCATGGGTCTATACAAAGGAACGCATACAAACTGCTAAACCCAATGCGGTGGTGCACGCGTTGAAAGTTCTTGCGGCTGTTCATCGACCCTGTAACTTCAACATTTCTAGATATTATTAGCTTCCACGTGCTTGTTGCAGGATAATAAAGATTAAAATACCGAATTCTATTCTCTCTGTATTGGTGTTTAATCAATTAGCATCACGCCATTGTTCCTGCGGATGACGGAGCTGACACAGCTTCACCATGCTCATTAAGTTTTAAAAGCGAATGTTTCTTTGTGAATATCTTCTGGTTCTCCTGATAATGGCCGCTGCTGTCTTGCTTAATATGTCATACTTTAATCATAAATTTCGAAGTCGATGCATAGTCGAGGAAGCCTAGGGAACTAATTCTGTCCTCCTATGAAGCAGCCCCGTGCCCATTGGGCCACGGACCGCACGTGTACTTATTTCGGGTCGACGCCAGCTATATTTATTTCCTCCATGAGCCTCACAAGCGTACCGCGGTGCGAGGAAGGCATTGTGGATGCCATTTTAGGAAAGCGCTTACCTGCAGTAAAGCTGTTTAATTCCTGCGTGTAGCATTGCAGGTGCGTAAGACACGTGTCGCGAAGTGCTCGTTCTACAGGAAACAAGGTCACGTAGATAGTGCAAGTGAGCCTTCCACTATTCTTGACAGGTGCCTAAGGCCGAAATAGCCCGGGATGTCGTCCTGCAGGTTGTGGTAAGGTGCGTGTCCCTGGGCTCGCACTGGACTTTCATCGTTGTCTTGATTGGGAAGGCAGCGCCGCCCAGGAGCGGGGCGACGAATCAGCACAGAGCCTGCGAGTGGCCACAGTAAGCCTTTGCAGCGGCCAAGAAACTGACTAGGATCAGTACGATGATTATGATAACGATCGTTATTTTATTGGCATCCTACTCGTGTGAACAAGGCGGAGACCATTATCCACCTGGTCATTTTTTTCCACAACGGGACTTTGTTTATTGCCAACAGCGCTGCTATAGACCAGTGCTTCTAAAATGGGGGTCCGATACCCCCGCGACCGCACAAAAAAGAAAGAAAAATAAAAACACAGACAGTTTACAAAGTTGGCTTCGCCGCACGGCACTACCGTGCCGCAGCGAAAGCAGCTTTGTTGCAGTACAACTTCGTCGCGTGACACCATTGTACCGCGGCAAAGCCAACTTTGCCTAACTGTCATACGGTGAAGCGCACTACGAGTGGGGAGCGGCCACACTGTCACAGGCCACAGTGCTCCGTAACTGCAGATGTGGCACCGCAGAGCGAAAGTATTGTGCAATGCAATCCGCACAACAATGCCTCTGTTGGTCTCAGGTACTACCTGTTTCCAGCCATATATGCATGCTGTGCATGCTGTGTTGTGTGCCTCTGCAACAGCACACTGTACCTGCACCTTACGCTCCCCCCCCCTTTCCCCTTCCCACCCCACATTCCGTCACTGCGAGGGGTCGTCCCCCATTGCGACCAGTTCACGAGGGGCCCCTGACGCATCTATGTCTATAGACATTCGCGTAAACCGCTGTCGTTTCCGCTTCGGTGGTATTTACGCGACAAACATGTGTTGGCGCACAACACGTAGTGTATGAGGCGACGTATAACCATAGCTGAAATGTAGTGTGCCTGAGAGCCGCACAGAGTAGCAAGAAGTTGGAGGACCCTTACGATTCGCCTTTGAGAGGGAAGGCCGTAGCGTCGTTGGGTCTCCTTTGCATCGCCTCCTCGTAACAAAATTATGTTTTCACGTACGTTCAAATTACAGTCCGAGATACCCACAGATGTTATAATAAGCCGTAGTTTACTACCTTCTTGACCAATTGCCGAGCTTATCTTGCATGCAGCTTCAAGAATTGTATTGACCGTTCTACAAACTTTGCATGCCCGACACGCACATTTGAGTGCCATTTGAAAGCGGACGCATTTCACCGCTCGTCAGCTGTTTACCGTCGACCGACGGCTGTTAACGCCGCTATTTCTTTGCAGTGTGATTTCCTTTGTTTCGCTGGTCACACGTTCGCCCAATAAACAGTTCGAGTGACAACGTCTTGAGTTGTGCTGCGTCGTTCATTGCCACGACCACGTGACAATATGGAGGATGTATGAATCCCTGTACTTCCAATGGATCTGTAGTCCTTTAGCAATGGAACTATAGCACATCAGCTTATTTTCAGCACTATGCAAAATATTTAGGAAGGTAATTGCAAATAGGATAAGGGAAACACTTTAACCAACCAGCTGGTTTCAGGAAGCTGCAGTCCGCAATAGAGCACAACTAAGTAATTTGAAAATCTGCCGAGCACCACAAACTTACGTGGCTTTCTTGGTTCTACTCGGTGTAGGTACCCAGCAGTTACAGAGGGATTACGTCGTCATAGAATATTTGATACAGTATGAAACTCTTCTAGCCAACTTCCACGGAGATTAGACAGCTAGCCCTCCTCCATAAGAAGAGCAGAAAACTTTCGGTCAAAAAGGCAGTCAGGCAAACAGATACCCGACGTTGTTCACCGCGTACCTAGAAAACGGGGTGCATTTTCGTAATAACAATAACAAATGGTGTTTTACGTACTGAAACCACGATGTCAATACGATGCACGCCGTTGCGGAAGGCTCCGGAAATTACGTATTGATTGGTTAGCTGGAAAACTGTTGGGCGGCTGTGGGGATCCACCTGGCGGGGAGGGAAGGGTGGGTGTTAGGCGGGTGTTGCGTAAATCCCTGACTGCACGTACGCACACTTCACACACGCACAATCGCCACTTGCGTTGGGTGAGTCTGCGCACGTTGGCTTGGGGGCTAAGGCTCGACGGACAATCTCCGCGATTGGGTTTTGGCTGTGCAGGAAAAGCTATCTGATGTGGTAGATAAGAAGAAGAATAAGAAGAGATAGTAAATGTGTCCTCCGTTTCTACAAGCATAGCTTCGCGACATCTTGCCGGTGAAGTAGACAGGAGGAGCACGTCCTGTATGCTCCGTCGTTTACGCATGTTCTTTAACTGTCGGCATTGCGACGGTAGTTCCACAAACTAGACACACACTTATCGCATGTCTCACAAACTAGACGGCCGATAAGTTCTCCTGTACGTGTTCGTATTTACTCCGTGTGATAACTGCACGAAACTAATCAAATTTATTAAGAACAAGAGTGTAGTTTTCAAGCTATAGCTCCTTATTTCGAAACAGCTTTGCCGACCAGAATCGACTAATTCAAAGAACTGCTGGTCCATTTCGCAGACAAAAGCTTCAGTCGAACGACAAGGGATTATTGCGGGCGATGACGTGCCGTTTGTTGCCCTGGCAACGTCCTGTAGCAACGCCATAATAAAAAACGGCAAGTGCATGTTGAGCCCAAGCCGAAAAGGATTCATTTCCGGGACGACGGCCGCAAGCCCCGCATCTGGCAAAGCTTTGCTCCGAACGCAGATTATCCCTGTACGCAGATTATCCGAGGATAAGGATTAGGCGGCTTTTTTTTTGGTTTCTTCGTGTTTGTCAGATGTAGTCTGTTCGTGAGTTTCTCGAGGTGAATGTAAAAATATATTGCTAAAAAATAGGGGGGGGGGGGGGGGGGGAGGGGTGAGTTACATGAACGTTCAAAATGTGGCGAAGTGCTACAGAAACAGGAGTACTCTGCCACATTGGCGCGCTGCCGATCTTGGATAACACGTGTCACATACAAAGACTCTTATATAAGCGAGTTGTGCTTGCGAAGCCAATTTGGAAGAGCTCTGGTAACCTTCCTAGAAAACATCTGTTCAGGACAGGAACAACAAGGAACCCGCAGGAACTGTCGCGGCCTTATCCGTCGCTTTCGTAATGTTCCGCGTATTACGAAAAGCTGTGGCTTTGGATCGATTCCCCTTCTTTCGTTTCACCTCGTATAGCGAAGGTCTCGGCCGCGGTATGTGGGTTTGATGACCTCTGGGTACACGCCGTGCCAGGGTTTATTGGCCAGTTACCCATATACGCGAGTAGACTTCACGCACGACGTGTCCCTATCTGGAAGAAAGAGTGATCCGCTGTCGCGGCCACGTTCACGGGGGGCTCTATAGTCTGTTTCAGGAGTTCCGTGCAGCACTGTGGAAGCTACAGGCCCCTTCTGCCAATCAGGCGGGCAAACACGCGTTAAACGTATCTCTCCGCGCCATGGCATCTGCCAGTCGAGAAACATGAAGTGGCAAGAGAAGCCTTGGAAAGGGGAGGATAAGGACGGAGTGAGACCCCTATTGGCAGGAGTGGCTCGCAGGTGCGTGCGCGAACAATGACTTTTCGTCTCGCCTCGGAGGAATTCGGCGCTCGATGGCCTCGTGGCCTTGGCTCTGCTGCGCGGAACTCCTGCAACAGACTATAGAACTAGAAGACGGCGTCACGTGATTCTGCAAGACTCCGCAAGGTGCCCTCCTTGTACGCGTTTCGTGCGGTGCATCTTGGGTAGGATTAGGCCAGCGCCTCCTCTACTTCAGAGTAGAGGAGGCGTTGATTAGGCCCACGTGGTTGCCGGACTGATCGAGTTTGATTTGGTACGCGGTAATTTTTAATGGCGCCCGTCCATAACTTGATCTGTACCGCTTGCCATGATTCCCTCCTTTAATTGTTCTGTGACTGGGCTTCAAGGGTGTCATTTAACGCCCTCTCCTGCAGCTTTTCCGGTCCTCCATGCTCTAGGTGACGCTCCCAGAGCTGCACAGGCAGAAATGACTTGGACCATACGCATAACGAAATTTTGCGAGCGGAGTGAATTCGAATAATAAGGGTGGCGCACGAAGTTGATCAAATGTTTCCTGAACATTTTTCCAGTCTATCGAACTTATATTTTAGAAAAGATATATTGCAAAGCATCTCCACAAAGGCTAACTCACTTAACGCCTTGTGTTTTCACAAAGTTGCTCCCAGAAAAGAAATAATTAGTTCAGTATAAATGAACGTCCTAAAGGAATTGCGCAGCTAATTAAAGTTAGTGGCGTGAGCCTGACCACGATTTCAATAACATGCAGCTTACCGTAATTTGTACGATTGAAGGTGAGCTCATCTTATTTAAACTAGAAATATGAAATTGACGGCCTATCTATCTATCTATCTATCTATCTATCTATCTATCTATCTATCTATCTATCTATCTATCTATCTATCTATCTATCTATCTATCTATCTATCTATCTATCTGCACCTCGGTGCTCTCCTGGCCGTCTCGTTTATTTGATACAGGCCATAACTGTCATAGTAGGGGGTGAATGCATGACGAACATGAGTGACTGATCTCGAAATCAGTAGTGTGATGTACTTATCACATACGTCATGGTTAATGATGACAAGATTACGTGTGGCTCATATCCTCCCGGGGAATGCGGGTATGGACCACAGGAAATGGAATGCTAACTCCGCGGACTGTGCCAATCAAGGGCCAACAAAAATGGACGCTGAAACTTTGGTGAGAACACACTCTGCGTGTACACCATTTGTACTAGCAGACAGACACAGACAAGCGTGCTGTACTGACCTAAGGCAACCTACCACGTGGTAAGGAGTAGGAATCGAACCCGGGTCCCGCAGCGGGGCCGAGCAAGTCGCTGCCACTCCCACGTGGCCTTTTAGCAACGCAGTAAAGAATTCGCATTTGTTACTATATCCCTCAAGAGGCTATTAAGCTTTGCTTGACCCCGTATTGATTTTATTGATTCTGGGGTTTTACGTCCCAAAACCAGCCATGATTATGAGAGACGCCGTAGTGGAGGGCTCCGGAAATTTTTGACAACCTACGGTCGTCACAGCTCCGGGGTAAAAATATTTCTGTCGAAGTATTCGGTAAAATGAACTTGAAAAATTTGTACACAACAACATCACTTGATTCGGATGGAATGAGTAGAGCGTTGTTGTTTTTATAACCTTCATTTTGTGAGCGCTAGTCAAGGTCAGCAATGATTTCGCCACCACTGGTCAGCACATGCCGGTAGTCTAGTGCATGCGCCTAAGAATGGGGCCATTCATTTCAGAATCATCATCATATTCTTCTTCTTCTTCTTCTTCTTCTTCTTCTTCTTCTTCTTGTTCTTCTCATCTTATGTCCACTGCAGGACAAAGGCCTCTCCCAATCCTCTCCATTGTTGCCTGTCCTGCGCGAGAAGCTCCGTCGATGTCGCCGTCTAGGTCAGGGTTCGGTTGGTTCGGTCACTTGGGAGTTGTTGGCCATGGTGTTGCACCAGGGAGGCCAGTTCTTGTTCTGGTGCGCAGTTGAGTTACGCAGACGAGGCATGGTGGTGGTGAGAGCCCGTATGCATGTTTGTACAAATGCTCCGTTGGAGGAGGGTTCTCTCAGTCATATAATTGTATGTCGCACTTGTTGCAACGTGTATGGGTGAGAAAGGCCATGGAACACTTGCAGAAAACCAACATGATGAACGTACATTACTAGATGTCCATGAGAAAATTTGGAAGGGAGGGTTATCGTCAGCACCGCCGAAAGGGGTGGAGGTCGCCTCGCAAAACGAGCGGACTAGTTTTCAATAAAGTTCATGCTTCTCCTATTGTTCCCGCTTCCCATATTGTCGCCATGATCGCAAAATCTGCCGCAAAAACAAAACTTTCTCTAAACATTCACTGTTATACGTTCCACCTCCAAGGAGCGCTTGTTGCTCGAAGAGGAGCCGGGCTTGCTTCTTACAGTACCTGTAACTGTCAGCTGCTACAGTTTGCCTCACATTGTGCTTTGTGTGTGTCTGGCTGTGTCAACCATATACAATTTTTGTAATGACCTTTACTAATCTTTAGGAGGGGCAATATCGCTCCACTTTACTTAAATCTAATGGCTGTTTTACAGCAGATGAGTAAGTATACCGAAGTTTACCATTGAAGAACATACAAAATTCATCATTTACAAACACTCGTGGAATAGGTATGCGGCACAAGTAAAAATACCTGCTTGTGTTCATTTGAAACAAGTTTATAAATCATGGACGTCTAAATAGAATGTTTATTTCTTTCTTTTCTAACCGACTATTTTTAGGGGCGAAGCTCCTTAAGGCGTGGGTCGTGCGTCCCCGATGTATGTAGTAGTAGTAGTAGTAGTAGTAGTAGTAGTAGTAGTAGTAGTAGTAGTAGTAGTAGTAGTACGTAGCCACCGGCGCGTGCCTGCTGGAGGCACGCACGCGCCGAGGGCGAGCGCGTGGCTCCCGGCACGCGCTCGCCCGCGAGAGACAACGTTGGCACAGGCAGCGTCTCCTAGCGAGTTTCTTGATTGAGAAATACCGACTGCTCGCGTTGGAGAAGCGTTGGAGAACCGCGAGCAGGAATTATCGGTTACCTTGCATTATCGGTTACCTTGCGAACGGAGCAGGAATTATCGGTTACCTTGCATTTCACGGACCACAAAGCAGTCATAAACAAGGGACCACGGAAACCAGCAATAAAAGTTTGATGACATTTACTGAAGTGTTTCACTTTTAATTGTGGGGCGAATTGCACGGAAGAGTTTCACGGTTTACCGATGATTCCTTCCGGAGCTTCGCCCCACTCATCATCATTCACCCCGTGAATATGTTGTGATTTTTTTTAATTTTGTGTGAGAGGCCGCCGCAACCACAGGCGCCAACCTTAAGGTTGGCTTCACTGCGACGACGCTTCTCAGCAGCAACGAGAAGTGGCGACGCCCGCGCAAGTCCAGGAATCGCTTCCTGCGCCGAGTTTCCACAAATTTTCAAGGTAAGGTTAACTTGTCAGAGATAACATAGCTTTTTCTGACTGAAACATGCTAAGGGGACCCTTTAAATTGTGCCTACTTTCCACTTTCGCATATGCTTCACCACATACTTTATCCGTACTGCGGGAAAGGCGAAAGGGACAAAGGTATTGAAATCCCAGAGCTGCATTTCCTTGCTCCGGTATTTGAAATGTTTTCTTTTTTGTTTTTCTTTATGTATTGCCTCTAGCTTCGTGTCCTAGAAGATAATATTTGAGAAAAAAAATAACGCGAAATTCAACACCGCACTGCCGCGTCTCTTCGCCAATAAGACAGCGCGAGCGAAAAAGCACAAATCCGGGTTGTGATTACGTCAAAAACTGTAGCTGTCCTCTGTGTTCCTTTGTTTGATATTTCGGCTCTAGGCTGCGCTACTTTAGGAGCATCCAGCGGCCGTGCTTTAGGCTTTACGTTTGAACGTAGGATCTGCTTGGATCAAAACGGTGCATCCTTCTATCTCTATCTACAGCGTCAATGTTAGGCTTAGGAGAATGTAACAAATTACATTCAAGTTATGTTCAACTGCCAAAAGTTACGGGTTCCGAGCCCCTGGGTTACAGGTTCGACTACCAAAGGAGGAGGAGGAGGAAAGACAGGGAGGTTAGCCAGTGCTGAGACCGGCTGGCTACCCTGTGCAGGGGAAGAGGGGTGAGGGGAATGAAAGATAGCAGAAAGGAGACACGACAAGAAAAAAGAAAACGATAGAGAAAAAATACACGCACAGAAAAAAAAGAAACGCGACACTGCTTAGAGTCTGTCCTTTAGACCGCTCGTCCTTAAAGGGCCACTAAACAGGCTCCTACTTTTTTTTAAGCCGCCCAAGCAAGCTAACTCAATCATAGAGAAGGTTGGGGCGATCACATTCTGCGAATATGATAGCGCTGCGCGCCACACTGACGCCGTATTTCAAAAAACAATTCCCGCGCCTCTTTCCTGCGATTGACCAGTCGCGCTCGCATCCTAGGTGTCGTCACGTTCTACCACGAACAACTTTGAGCAGTTGTAGCTCGTTGATTGGTCGAAACCAGGTCTCCATCCCACCGGCGTGAGCGCCGGAGCAACCGGACCTGCAGCCGCTGCAGCGCAAGCGTCAGTGACGTCAATTGTTCACTTCATGTCACGTGTCAAAAGCGGGCGGAGTCTCGACGGCGCGCCGCGCCTACCCTCTCCTCGGCAGAGAAGGGTGGGGAGGCCGACCGGGAAAACGAAACCGACGCAAGCGGCCACTTAAACCCGTGTAACTTCTTTCTTGTTGCACCTATTCGCAAAATTCTTGCGGGAGCATGTTCACATCGCACAGGAGCGTAGTTATATCTTTAAAACAAATTTTGGACGTCGGGGTTGTTTAGGGGCCCTTTAAAAATCGTAACCGCGCGTTCAGGGCTTTCCGTGCTGACGATGGTTCTGGCCAGTGTCCCAAAACTCGCTGCTCGGACAAAGGGCGGCTGTCAAGTCTGTCTAGAGCAGCGGTCAGTTCTTTCCTGGGGCCACTGAAACGGGGACACTCACATAGAAGATGAGAGATCGTTTCGTCGCAGCCGCAGTTCTCACACTCAGGGTCGTTTGCAATTCCAATGCGAAATGAGTAGGCCTTCGTGAAGGCAACCCCAAGCCACAGGCGACACAAAAGCGTCTCCTCAGCGCGAGGTATTCCTGACGGAAGGCGGAACTGAAGTCCTGGTGCAAACTGTGGACACGAGCATTGGTGAATTCTGATGAATTCCACTGTGCACGTGTAAGTTCACGTGCTAGGGATTGAAGCCTTGCGGATGCGTCGGTCCTGGAAAACGGTATTGCTCTACAGTGGTTATCATCGTGGGTAGATCGGGCGTATTCATCAGCGCGGTCATTGCAGCTTAACCCACAGTGACCCGGTATCCACTGGTACGTGATGTTGTGACCTTGCTCGACTGCATGGTGAGGAAGAATTCTTATGTCAGCGACTAATTGCTCGTGAGGTCTATGACGAAATGGTGATATAAGGCACTGAGGAGCTGCTTTGGAGTCGGTGAATATTGACCATGCATGGGAAGGTTCTGCAATTATGACCTCTACCGCAGCATGAATGGCGGCGAGTTCTGCAGCCGTCGAAGTTGTAAAATGGGACGTCTTGAAACGTATGGTGACGAATTTTGCTGGAATGACCACTGCTCCTGTGGAGCTCACAGAGGAAACTGACCCATCCGTGTAAACGTGAAGGCGTCCTCTGTGTTTCTCATGCAGGAACATTAGGGTGGCTTGTTGTAAGGCTATAGATGACAGGTCGCTTTTCTTTTTAATTCCGGGAATGGTCAGGAGCGCTTCGAGGGGATGAAGACACCACAATGGTAATGATGGCCTTGCTGGAGGCGTGAAACTCGATGGTAGGACTGCACGATGAGCAGCAATAATGGCGCTGAATTCGGAGTCTGGCCTAGAAACGGGAAGAGAGGCTAGGTGGTGCGATGGAATTCGAGCGAGATGCCTTATGTGTACTCGTAGGGCATCCACACGAAGGTATATGTCATGGTTGGGTGATCACGTGCGATGACTACAGTCGCTGCTGTAGATGCACATTTCGGCAGCCCAAGGCATAATCTCAAAGCTTAGGCTTGAAGCGACTGGAGAACGCGTGCGTTAGTTTTACGTGTTCCGCCAAGCGCTGGTAGGCTGTTGTGAAAGGTGACCAGCAGTAGATACGGGGTCCGTTGGTATCTCACCGCTGTCACCTCTCTTGCGGAAGACAAGTGGGGTACAGGAACGTTCGTAGCCCCACCGCTTCGAGGAGGCGCGTGAGCGAAGAGCCAGGATGGACGACAGGCCGAGGAAGCAGGAGAAAACTTTATACAATATATTTACATTCTGCACGGCCGTGTCTCAGTGAGGAGCTCGCGACACGGCCGTGTCAACGGGAACAGCTCTTCTCTTGAAAAGTCCCTTGAGAAGTCCGCGGCGCACCGAGATGCACCCGCTTATCTACCCTCGTTGGGGTTGCTCTCTCCTCGCTCTTTACCACGAAGTGGCTCGAAAGCCGTACAAGTCCGAGCTTGCAGTGACGCCAGGGGGTCCTGCCAAGAGCCGGTGTCCATTGTTGCCGTCGAACGTCGATCGGCGAGGTTGCTTCTGCACGTGCGCCACGTCAACTCATGACGCACGCACCCCCTGCCGGGAAGGCACTCTGTGGGGTCGGTCGCCGGTGGAACCGCACGTGCTGGCAGGGGAATTTGAGGCACAAGGCTGTAGCGCATGAATCCAAGGAACAACGCGGTGTAAAGCTGGAGCATCGCTCGTACAGATACACCCCACGATTTTCCCGCAAGGAACCTGAGCACGTGGGTGATATTCGTCAACTTCCTTTTCATATAGGAAGTGTGAGGGCTCCAAGACAGGTCGCGGTCTATTATTACTCCCAGGAATCGGTGGGTCTTCTCACACTTGACAGCCTGTCCGTTAATTCTAATTACGTAGTGCTCGATTTCCTTGCGTGTGAAAACAACTAACGAGCACTTCTCGGATGACACTTCGAGTCCCCTTTCATGAAAGTAATTCGAAGTTATTGTGGTCGCTCTCTGTGGCTGGGCCCTTGCGTGCATACGTGTCCCCCCCGACGCCCAGATGCAAATGTCATCTGCATATATAGAAAGATGGACAGACCGTGGAAGTGCGTCGACGAGGCCGAGGAGTGCTAGGTTGAAAAGTGTGGGGCTCAGGACTCCGCCTTGTGGCACGCCGGGACAGCTGCAATGATGCGTTGTGGTACCATCCTCTGTTTGTACGAAGAAGGTTCTGGCCTTTAAATAGCTGTAGATCCATTTGTAGACACGGCTACCTAGTCCAACATTGCCCAATACAGCCAGTATGGCTCCATGCAATACATTGTGGTATGCGCCTTTTACGTCCAAAAATACTGCTGCGGATAATCTCTTAACGTTTTTTTCTTGTTGTACAGATGAGATAAGGTCTACAACGTTGTCAATAGAAGATCGTCCGCGCCGAGAACCAGCCATAGCATCAGGGTATATGATAGTGCTCCAGATACCACTCAAGGCGAGTCAGCACCATCCTCTCCATCACCGTTCCTAAGCAGCTAGCCAGCGCAATGGGGCGATAGGAGGCCAAGTCAAGAGGAGGTTTACCTGCTTTGAGCAGAGGGACAAGGCGACTGGACTTCCACGAACGAGGAATCAGTCCACCGCTCCACGAGTCATTGTTATGGCCAGAAGGGCACGTCGACCTGTTTGACCGAGGTTTCTGATCTTCATGTAGCTTATGCCATCAGGTCCAGGTGATGATGAACGCTTGCGTGCAGCCAACGCTGCCTCAAGCTCCTGCAAAGAGAACAGATTGTCCATCCTGGGGTCTCTTGAGACTACCAAAGGTATCCGCCTTCACTTAGTGCGTCCCTTACGCGACTGCTAATGACTCGTATAATAAGCGGCACTGGCTACACCGTAAGTAGGGCTAGCGAGATGACGTTTGGCACGCAGGACCTCTGAAAAAGATCTCTATAAATGCAGAGCTCCACTCGGTTTCTGGGCTCTCAGTTCTTGTTCATCCTTTTTCCCTAGCTTCCCTCCATCAATCCCCAAACCTTCTTTTGCTATATGTCTCTATCGTGGACATGTTTACCTTTCGCGTGCTCTCCCTAAATACCAAGGCGTTAGGTTACACATAAATATACTATAGGCATTAAGTTAAAAACATTTCTTTTTTCATATTAAATGTTTAGATATATTCGGCGGCTTGCCCACTTAAAGCCTTGGTATTTAGGCGTCACCACGTTGTCCGTCCGGTGGTTATGGCACTCGGTTGCTGATGCGAAGGTCGCGGGATCGAATCCCGGCCGCGGCGGCTGCATTTCGATGGAGGCGAAATGTTGAGGCCCGTGTGCTGTGCGATGTCAGTGCACGTTAAAGAACCCCAGGTGGTCGAAATTTCCGGAGCCCTCCACTACGGCGTCTCTTGTAATAATGCCGTGCTTTAGAGACATAAAACTCCATAAATCAATAAAAGCATTCAGTTTTAAAACTATTTGGTTGAAACATGTTCGGTTATTTCCTTAGCTTTCGCACAGCAAAGTAACACTTACCTTCGCGTTTACCAAGCTTGGCTTTACAAATGCGCGTTATAAAGCAACCTGAGATGGCATGGAGGGCAGTGCCATATGATGGTGCTGCAAGGAAGCCAGGAGCAAATGCAATGACGTACAGCAATGGATGATGATTGATTTGCGGGGCTTAACGTCCCAAAACCAGCTCAGATTATGAGAGACGCCGTAGTGGAGGTCTCCAGAAATTTCGACTACCTGGGGTTCTTTAACGTTCACTGACATAGCACAGCACACGGGCCTCAAAATTTCGCCTCCATCGAAATGCAGCCGCCGCGGCAGGGATTCGATCCCGCGACCTTCGGATCTGCAGCCGAGTGCCATAACCACTAAACCACCGTGGCGGGGCGTACAGCGATGGAAAGAGTCCATAAAAAGCGAAGAAAGCCGCTCGACTACAGATTTAACGTTTCGTTGCCAAATAAGGCTATTGGTATTTAAAACGAGTGACTATATATAACCTGCAGTATGCGGCACGTAGCAGTGTTCTTCGTCTGCTGCAACTATTTGTGCTGCATAATAATGAGGAGCAATTACCTTCAGTCATTTAAGTACGCTTCGACTTTCTTTTCTTTTTCTTTGAATTCCGAGCATCGTACAAATTATGTTCATCCTAACGTTTCTCTCCTTTTCTTTTTTATCTTCGCTGTACGAATACCTGGATTGCTTCAGGCGGACATAATGCAATAACTTGGTACGCGTCCCTTATTAGTGTCAGTGATGCTTTCTAAGCTTATGCACGAAGTTGATGTTAGTGAAATAGGGAGGCAATTCTGGGTACGCACTTGTCCCCGGTTTTGTTAAGTGGCTTGACAGTGGCGGTCCTCCACCGCTCGGTACTTGGCCAAAGTGCAACTATTTTATAAATAAGACATGTAAATGTTTTGACATCCATTCGTCACAGCGTTGAAGATAAACAAGAGACAAAGAGTTAGAGTGTCATCTCGGCCAGATTTCCTGACATTTTCATTAGTTTCATTGGTTTCGCCGACTGCAGATCCGAGGGTCGCGGCATCGCTTCCCGGTCGCTGCGGCTGCATTTCGATGGGGCCGAAATGTTGAGGCCCGTATTCTGTGCGATGTCAGTGCACGGTAAAGAACCCCAGGTGGTAAAAATTTCCGGAGACCTCCACTACGGCTTCTCTAATAATCATATCGTGGTTTTAATTGGGACGTAAAACTCCAGATTTAGATTAGCTGACGGTTAGGTTAGATGACGCATTAATAATGTCTTGTTCACTTATCCTACAACATCAGGCATAGAAGAGGCACGGCTGCGTGGTAATGTGATGAACTGCCGTTATGAATAGTAAAAGCAGAACTGAAGTATGCAGGAACAATAGGTTGCAATTTCATTGGTTTCGCCGAATCAATGTGGCCATGCACGCCAAACAAATCAGACTCGTCGTCTGACTTGTGACTAATGCTTGAAAATTTTTCTGGTGCCGATGCGACGTGGCAATAAGTCGCCATGATAGCGCTTTCTATAACTGCTGACTTGATCTTTAAGTTTCGATGTTAATTCACGGAATTTTCAGGGTATGGGTTGTTATCGTTCAGTTTGTATCTTTAAAGGAGAACTCTGGCGGAGTTTTCCACCATATTCTGATGTCACTGTTCTCTATAATAGCACTGGTAGTCTTGTAGCAAGCAAGGTGGTTCAGTTGGCACAGACACCATCCAATAATTTTAAATAACCAAATGAACGATGTGTTCAAACCGAAACCGAAACGTTTAGACGCTTCGTGCAGTGCATGCGGTGACGTCAAAGCCATTCCCATTATCAGAAATATGGCTGTGGCGCCAGCAAAATGAAAATGGCGCTGTCAACCGACGATGTATTTGATTATGCCAGCTCTTCTTAACTTGTGACGATTTCGGAGCCGACCTAGAGCCATCTTGCAGCCGGCCTCCTGCTCGGGTAGGCAGCGTTTCAGGTAATGACGTCAGAAACACAGGGTGGCCGGCATCGGAATCCGCCACGGGTGACATCACCATTTTCATTTGGCTGGCGCCACAGCCATATTTCTGACTGTGGCTTTGGCGCCACCGGATACACTGCGCGAAGCGTCTAAACGTTTCGGTTTCGGTTTGAACACATCGTTCATTTGGTTATTTAAGATTATTGGTGGGTGTCTGTGCCAACTGAACCACCTTGCTTGCTACAAGACTACCAGTGCTATTATAGAGAACAGTGACATCAGAATATGGTGGAAAACTCCGCCAGAGTTCTCCTTTAAAGATACAAACTGAACGATAACAACCCATACCCTGAAAATTCCGTGAATTAACATCGAAACTTAAAGATCAAGTCAGCAGTTATAGAAAGCGCTATCATGGCGACTTATTGCCACGTCGCATCGACACCAGAAAAATTTTCAGGCATTAGTCACAAGTCAGACGACGAGTCTGATTTGTTTGGCGTACATGGCACATTGATTCGGTGAAACCAATGAAATTGCAAACCTATTGTTCCTGTATATGACACTTCAGTTTCAGAAGGAACTAAATGACTTGGAACCGCCTGGCTTGGCATATATTTGTAATACCGAGGAGAGCATATACTGAAGGTTTCGTTGAAATCTGTGGGCACAGAAAAATCGCCGGAGTTGCCCTTTCAGCCGCATTTTTGATGCGATGTTCCACGAGAAATCCAGAGCTTCTTATATGTCCTTTTTATAATTCGCGACGCGAAAGAGGCAATACTTGTACTGTTTTTAAACCTTATTCGCTCATTTACATAGCATAAGCTGTTTTCAAACTCATTAGAATGTAACACGAGGGTACCGATCACTATTGAAAACGTGATCTGTCCGAGAAAACTCAAGGAACGACAGACGTTGCAGTTTTTGTCTATAATAGAGTGTTGCTTAGAATAAGATATTATGGCCTAAATATCACGATAGTATGGCCTAAAACGCAGTTCGCTCGAGCATCGATAAATGTGCCCTCTCTCTCAGACACACACACACACACGTATGAATAATATATATATATATATATATATATATATATATATATATATATATATATATATATATATATATATATATATATATATATATATATAGAAAAAGCCCTGAATGACTGAATGAAACGAGACATGGAAGACCCCAGAATTGTGGTGTGGTACTGTAATATTTGCGTCAGATCATGTGTAGATGCAATGTTTAGTATTAGTTTTTTGACGTGATCGTGCTTTGCGAGCGCGAACGTTGGCTAGTGTATCTTAGGCAAATTATTATATCTTAAAATTCTCATTCGGTTATTAGACCTTACATTTTCGTACGAAATAATTCTCGAGAATTCCCGAACATGAAAAACTGGCGCGTTTGGAGGTCTATATTGTATATTGTAGCTCTTTTAATGTACCGATGCTCCACTATGGTGGTCTAGTGGTTATGGTACTCGACTGGTGATCCGAAGGTCCCGGGATCAAATCCCGGCCCCGGCGGCTGCATTTCGACAGAGGCGAAATGTTGAGGCCCGTGTACTGTGCGATGTCAGTGCACGTTAAAGAACCCCAGGTGGTCGAAATTTCCGGAGCCCTTCACTACGGCATCTCTCATAATCAGAGCTGGTTTTGGGACGTTAAACCCCACATAACAACAACAACAACAAACCTCACGAATCAATCAATAATGTGCCGATGCCACCGTAACACGCATTGAGAAAGAAAAACTATACTGTCACGTGGTCGTGACGGACGGGATATACAAATTCTTGAACGAAGAGCTCTATTGCGCCAGAAAGTATGTGCCACCGCACGTCGTCGTCAGCGAGCAAAGTCGCATATCTTCGATAAAGCTGATAAGCGATATCACTTACGTTAGTGTGAGGTTTGGAATATGCACTCAAGCACTCGACTCATGCATGCAATGTTGCAAGACTCAGAAACAATCGAAATGCTTCACGGCTGTCGAGGCGCATCATACGCCCAGCGATAACACAACTGGTTTTTTTTTTTAAGTGAGAATGCACTTTATAAGCGACCCTGAATCCGCCGTCCCATAGCAACGGCGCGAGGAGCGGAGAGGAGCGCCTGTAGCAACGGCGCAGCGACGTCAACCCCACGTGACTGCGCGCGCTCCGCCTCCTCACCGCGGTTTGCGCGGGCGCACCGCTCTCCGCGGCGTGACGTCACGGCGCGCTGTGCAGCTGGCGTCGCTGTGCAGCTGTGTGTGTGGCGCCGGCGCGTCAGTCCGTATGTAAACGTCCGCCGGCTGCCGCTCGCTCTCTTCTCGCTCGGCTCCGCGGTCGGTGAAGTCTTTCGCAGTATGGATCCATCGCAGGTTGGATCCATCGCGGTAGGAGTTTCCGACCACGATCAACGGTGGCTTCATAGACTTGGCGTTCAGTAGGAACTGTACGGTCCGCGCCGTCTTGCCGGATCCGCTCACCGTACATTTCTCGGATCACAAAGCGCTGGTACTAACCGTGGGCTACAACGATAACACCAATAGGTGCTGATCTGTAGTGACGTGTGTAGAGTGTGTGTGTGTGTGACGTGCTCGGCGATGTGTGCATTTATGCATCTACGAAATTGCGAGGTGTAAATAAATAATACTTCGTGTATAAATGTGTGTGTGTGTACAATGCATCATGACAACACTTTAAATTCATTAATTACACTTTAATCATAACTTTACTCCCCCTCATAGCATCACCCCGTGCATTCGCACTTAACCATGTTCACCCTCGGGGAAATGCTTTCTTTTTTAGTTGATTGATTGATTGATTTCAGGGGTTTTACACATCAAAACCACAGTATGATTATGAGAGACGCCGTAGTGGAGGGCTCCGAAAAATTTCGACCACTTGGGGTTCTTTAACGTGTAATGACATCGCACAGTATACACGTGCCTCAAGCATTTCGCCTCCTCTGAGATGCAGCCGCCGCCGTACTCATGCAGTAGACAACCGTGGCGGCCGATTTCTTCGCTGAAACGAGAAACGAAACCAAAGAACGCGTGGCAGTACCTTCAATATTTTTGTATATCTGGCATTGGGGGCAGAATGTTTGGTGATAACTTAAATGCTGTCTCGCTCTTCCTTAAAGATGCTGTGGCCGGAAGGAGCAAGGCTCGCTTTCATGTGCCGAGTCATTTAGCAACTGTGACTGCGGGATTGTGTGAAAGGTCAAGGGCCTCCACCTCAGTGACTTTGTTAATTACGCTGCTACAGCTCACGTTTATTATCTTTAGCGAACGGGTGCTAGCTTTCCGGTCTCAGTCAGTCCTCACGACGGTTATTTGCGATCGTACATTTCTACCTTCATCCCAACCTAACATTGTGTCAGTGATGTTCAACTTTCCAATGAACTATTGTCTGTTTCAGGAGTTCTGTGCAGCATAGCCAAGGCTACGAGGCCATCGAGCGCAGAATTCTTCCGAAGTGAGACGAAATGCCATTGGTTGGTTGGTTGGTCCTTGGGTATCTTGGCGCAACCCACTCTGGGGGATCGGCCATGAACCGGAAAAGAAATTTGTGTGGGAGAGAACTCCTAATAAAATACAAAAAAAATTGCAGTACGAATATGATAATCAAATTTAGGTTAAAGGAATAGTTTTCTGCGAAGTCTGAAGGCATATAATTATAAAAGAGAAGCGAACGCTATGGAGATTGGTTCTCACGTACTGAGATCATGATAGAAAAAAAAATAATAAAATAATGAACTGAGCAGATCAACATTTAATTCTTTTTGTCTCACGAAGAAAATCGCATACGGCCTTGCACACGTTCCTGTGACTAAATCCGAGGATAGTCGCACCAAGAGAGAGCACTACTGGAAGAGACAAATTTAAACCCATGTTTCTTAAGGGTATTTCCAGAAACCTTTTCCGTGGGATGTTGAATCTTCGACATGACATGAAGAAGTGCTCCAGAGACTCATCCTCATCACAATGCAGACACAACGGTGATTGAGCCAAACCAGACCTGTACATGTAAAAGTTCAGTGGGGGGACTCGGCATCGTAATTTAGTGATTGAGACTTCTGCTCTTCTAGTTTCGCACCATCTATTTTTCCACGGATAAGCCAAGTGTCCGAAGTCAGTGTTGGCTAGTGCAGATTTCTTAAAATTATTGCAGGTAGTATATTTTGAGAAGCGCGCAGCTGTAACAAACGCCGAAGTCGGCAACACAGAAATTACCGGGCCATTTAGACCTGACACTGCGAGCGCGTCCGCATATTCATTGAGTGTTATACCTTTGTGCCCAGGCACCCATATCAACCGAATGAGGCGTAAATGTCTGGGCAGAAGAGAATAGAATGCTTCTAGTGCACTTGATAAATTAGGCGCGCTGAGAGATGCACACACGGACAAACAGTCAGTTAGAACGGCGACTGATGAGAAGGACTGGGGCAATTTTCGTACAGCTAAGACGATTGCCAATAGTTCCGCTTGGAAAATGGGCGTGAAGTCCGGTAAACGAATTGAGAAGGACCAATTCAGAGATGAGGACACAATACCAACAGCTGCCTTCTCTTCCCAGACTGACGCATCAGTCGCTATCACGATTTTTGTGTCTATCTGAGCCAGGTGATCTTCTAAGAGGCCATTGAGGTAAGAGTGAGACAGGTGTTTAGCGTTACTTGGGAATATATTATCAAATTCAATTGCAATTGCTTGCACAGTGTCATTTAGCACGACAACTTCACTTAGGTGCACTTGTAACGGATCCAAGAGTGACTGCGCAAAAACGACTTGGGGGCAACGTAATCTAGACCAATGATGGGTAAAAAATGTGGCCGATTGATTAATAAAAATATATTGAGACCATATATTGAGGCCATTGTTCGGACACGCACACGCCGCTTCATCTTCCTCCTTCCAGGATTGCAGCTGCCACTGCAGCGCCCGCCATTGGCAGATAACAAGCGCGGAAGGACACGTTTAACATGTGTTCGCCGCCCGGATTGGCTGGAGAGGCCCGTAGCTTCCACAGTGCTGCACGGAACTTCTGAAACAGACTATAGTCATACTTTCGCGCTCTTTACGAAGCTCTTCTGCTCCGCTCTTTAATAACTATACTGCCCTATGACATCTCTAGTGACAGTTGACAGCCGCGCGATAGAAACTGATCAGACCGACTACTGCATGCCGATAGTTATTTTACCACGTATAGTCATTCTGGTTTGCCCGTTGATTCCCGGTGTATTGACGTTCTCGCTACACAGAGTTCGCTACAGTTGTTTGTTTGTTTTATTGTTTGTTTGTTTTAAAATACCTTGCATGCCCTACAAGTGGGCATTGGACAATGTGGGCATAAAACAATCAAATACAAAATCATAGAATAAACAACACCGATTATCAATGACAAGGACGCATTGTTAAAAGTCATAAAACCTAAATAACTATATAAGTATTAAGGCTAAGAAATTATACACATAGTTATACAACAAGATAATACACATTCTCAGGCAGTATAAAACATTAGAAAAACGGAATAACGCTCATACAATGAATATCTATATAGACAGTGAATACTCAATATAATCCTCGGCAAAAAACATGAGAGCAGTAATCAAGGTTCGTTAGTTTAGAAAATGGGAGTGCAGGTGATTATGGAAGTTATCTATACTCCGTTCGTGTGCCATGAGTGGTGAAATTTGCCTTGTATTGTCTATACTACGCATTCCATACATGACATTCAACGCAGCGGATGCTACGGAAGAAGTTCTGGCAGCAAGCATGCAGGATTCCGCGCGTCTCATATCGCTGCCTTTCGTTGTTGTTGTTTTTGTTGTTGTTGTTTCCTTCAAGTCTGGCCACATACCCAGCCTGGGGGATTGGCCAAGATAGTAAGCGCTCGTGCGTGAAGAAAGGGCATAAAGTGCGGAAAGTGTCGTGACCGACACTTTCCGCACTTTATGCCCTATAAGTAAATAAATAAATAAATAAATAAACGACATGCCAATAGATATAGAACTACATTATCACAGCTGTCTACCAGGGATGTTTATCTCTAAGGCACAAATGTTCCTAATTTATTCGTCGTCATCATCGCCATCGTCAGACTGCAGCACCTACCCCCACTGCAGGGCAAAATGTCTCTCCCATAGATCTCCAGTTGTCCCGGTCCTATATGCTAACTGGAACCAATTTATCCCCGCCAACTTCTCGATCCCATCATCTATTTTACTGCTCAGCAGAAAACAGAAAGAAACCATGTTGCTGCTGCGAAAAAAAAAAAACGAACTGTATTTCCTGGTGCGAACACGTCTTGTGCAAGAAGTCTTGCTAGCCTCCACAGCGTTGACTCCTATGTACGGAACGGAGTATCTATATGCTGCACTTGTCCGCAGCTAACTCTGCTGTGGAAATTTTTCCGTGGGGTAAAGTATTTGAAAGCGTTTTTATATATGCTTCTTTGCCTGCTTGGTATACAGCAAGCCAGAATATCCGGCTTTGCTAGCAACCACTTCTCCGTGAGTGGCATTACGCAGGATATGTCGAACGCTTAATTAAGCCCACGTAAAGCGTAAGCTACCGGATTTGCACCTTTGCATGTAAATTGTGTAGTACTGTAATTTGTTTTAATGAGGGCTAATAATGTACGGGTGCTCCTTACACCAAATCTTAAACACGGCACCAGAGTGCACATGCTGCACTCTTTATGCGGCCGTCATTCTCATGATTTTAAATTTACGTCGTTTATGCTGCTGAGCACTCACTGGTAGCATGGTCGTTTCCAGACGCGCCTGAAAATTTGTGCTCTCATTTTTAAGAGCAATAAAAGTAGAGGTGACTTGGTGAAGAGTCATCTCCTCGCGTTGTGAGCTTCTCCCATGTGTCCGGTATAACTAAACAAGCTAAACCGATACAATATTTAAATCGGGAAAGTCAGCATTGAATTTTTTTATGCATTGTAGACCTGAGACGACCACTTCGAGATTATTTTCTACCACTTCAGAAGAACGTTGGTTTTATATAAAACATCTGTTGCATTACTGTAATGGTGGGCAGATATAATAAATTGTCGGAAGTGTACGGAAAATTACAGGTAAATATGTAGAGAAGGTGTACATCGAATGTGTTCCAAATAGTATCTGGCACGGTGCTACATATTTAACAGGATAAAATTGCTTAACTGTGATCCAGGTAATAAATAAATAGTCTGCTGCTGCGTATACACAACTCTGTAGAAAAAAAGAAATGGCCGCGTATCTGCGTCCTTCGCTGCAAATGTCGACGAAAGACCATATTCTTCTGCCGGCCGTACTACGCTGCGTGAGATATGGACGCCATCTGGCAGCACCGTCGGGAAACATGAGCTTGTGCAGAATCTCTGGGCAACTGCCAAGTGAAAGCACCAAATCGTCGGCAGAGGCCTTTTTCGTGCATAGCGTCGCATTTTTAGCGCAGCCTAACAAACACTAGGGTCTTTAGAATTACGTGTCTATGTATTTTCTAGTAAAGGAACACACCACCTATTTATTAGTTATTTATTAGTTACCTGCATCGCCCCGCAGGGCATTACAGCAGGAAAGTTACGTATTGATGTTGCTCCTCAGATATGCGTAATATTTGATTTTTGATCGACAATGTTCGCAAGTATGAAGGCAGCTACCAGTTCAAGATGGCTGGGCGTTAAGCAAGTGCTTAAACTTTGGCCGGGTGGCTGAATCGTGTGACAGACAGACAAACAGACAGACCGAAATTTCTGCGTTCAAGTATCCCAGGAAAGACTATCGTCTCTAATAACTAAAACACAACTAAAACACCGTCCGGTGTATTTTAGACTTTATCTGCGACTCAAGTCACTTTAACAATGCAAAAAAAGAAAAGAAAAAGAAGTCTCGCTTACTATAAATGAAACTTACGTGGCACTAGACTGAAGGTGCGCTGACGCACACGAGAACTGGCGAACTCTGTAGTGCAAAGCTTACAGTGAACATGGAACATCCCATATGAGAACGAAGTGTAGAGCTTGCGTAAAGCCTATTGTATTTGCTCGAACAGTATCAGTAACGGCTGCTTTTGGTCATTTTATGGCCAATATTGGTTCTACTGTTGGCTCCTGCCGCCTGTGCACAATTTCTATAATGTAAACAAAACTAAATAAAAGATTAGGAAGCGCTTCTCTTATCGGAAAAATGGGGGCGAGCTCTCTCTTCCTTTGCTTCCTACTATCTTTTTCTTTCCATCTTTCTTTATCTCCTTCTTTCTTTAGCAGGAAATACAAGGGATTCATATGGCTCAGACGCACTCAAAATAGTCGAAGCCCAAGAAATAAACAAGAGCGCGCAGTGCTTTCATGGTGATGATCGTTTTCGCTAAAGCAACACCGGCGCGAAATGGTGACGCATAACAAGCTTTCTTTACCCGCAGCGGTGGTATACTGACTATGACAGTTGACCGCTAACCCGAAGGTCGCGGGATCGAATCTCATCCGCGGCGGCCTCATCTCGAAGGAGCCGAAATCCTGCTAGAGGCCTCTGTACTGTGTGAAGTCAGTGCACCTTAACCCCTGGCGGTCGAAATTTCCGGCGCCTTCCACTACGGCGTCTCTCACAACCATATCCTCGTTTTGAGATGTAAAACCCCAGAAATTACTGAGAAGTTTCGTTCGAAAATAATACAAGTGTACTACCGTGTCCACACATGCGTCTATCAAACGGATGTGAACAATACGACAGCTCCCAGAAGAAAAAAACATTGCCACGATATTCATAGGTAAAGCTGGTACCACGGGACAACCGGCTATGTGTTGGCAGGCGCACGTGTGGGTATGTATGTATGTATGTATGTATGTATGTATGTATGTATGTATGTATGTATGTATGTATGTATGTATGTATGTATGTATGTATGTATGTACACTCAACAGCAAAAGTTTGCGGGATCGAAAACTTCGGAAAAACCTACATTACCGCTTAGCATCCCAACATAGCCTCGAATTAAATGTTACAGCTTATACATCGCAAAAACATCTGTCAACTGAAACCTTCATTTCGAGGCTATATTACGAGGCTAAGCGGTTATATACGTTTTTACGAAGTTACGGATCCCGCAAACTTTTGCTGTTGACTGTCCGCGCTCTGATGTCCCGTGTCGCCTGCCTGGTTAATGATGCTCTCTGCTGCATGGGCACTTATGAGGCGGAACATACGCTGGAAGCTCGGACGCTCGGACACTCCGTGGCAACGTCACGATGCGTCATGCACGCGTTATCGAAACACCGCAGTTATCGCATTATCTTGTTGACTCACGAGGAAGCATCCGTGTTTGAAAGGGGCGTGTTCAATCAGATTGCGCGTCCGACTTCGCACTATGACCAACAGTTGTCGCTTGTTTTAATGGCCGTTATCGCGGTGACGCCCCATTTGATTGAACCGGCGTTCTGTCCGCCCCACCTGCCTCCGACCCGCCGACATCCGCGTTCATACAGAAAATTCAATTCAATGATGGAAAACATGAGTGCTGAACACCAGGCACTTCACGTTTGGAATATCGTTGCATATAGATTAAATTTGGAAACTGATTGTGCTGCCTTTGAAAACAATTAGGCGAATAACGTATTAATAGAGAGAGAAAAGGACATGAAAAGGAAAGGCGGCGAGGTTTACCAAGCGCGTGCACGGTTGGCTACCCGACGCCTGGGGAAGGGGAGAGGGGAATAATAGATAAGATAGAGGAAGGAAGATCAGAAAAAAATTAATGAGATGGCAGTTAAAAGACATGCACAAAGCGCCAAAGCACTGTACTCGGCTACATGTCAAGAAAAAAAAAAAGCGGCGTCAGCCCGTCAAAGGACCCCCCCTCCTCCAGCCAATAGTGTCGCTCCGTCAACGTGGCGCCGCGGCGGACCACCTCCGCGCCGTACTCAAGAGAGAAATCGCAGCGCGGCGTGGATAGGGTCTACCGAGACGTTACGTTGACAGAGCGACACTATTGGCTGGAAGGGGGTCCTCTGACGGGCTGACGCCGCTTTTTTTCTTGACCTGTACCCGGGTATAGCACGGGTGTGTATTTCACGAGCGTTCTTGAAGCCCCCTCGACTTCCGGAAACACGGAAGTGCCTTTGCAGCCTTGAGCATGCAGGAGCGCGCAGGCTAAGAACCCATGATCTTCTCTATCAGGGAGTAGTCGTCCATCAAGGCGGTCAAGGTTAATTAACTTCTAATTCGCTCCGTTGAGCTGCATAGCATGTGGACTGCCAGAGCTCGTCGTCGAACTTATTAACAACGACGTGTACACACTATCGGCATTAAGTAGTGTTTTTCATGCCCCAACCAAAGCTTCAATCGTTCTTAAATTAGTACGTATCTGATACATAACGCATCTTAAAGTATATGCCCTCACGCATTTCGTGTTTCAAGTTTCCGGGACATATTTTGTTCGGCTATGTTCACCATTTTCCCGTACGCGACTTTCTCTGTTTCAAGATGTTGGAGGCGATTGTGCGATGTCAGTGCACGTTAAAGAACCCGAAGTGCTCGATATTTCCGGAGCCGTACATTATGGTAATCATAGTTGGTTTTGGCAAATAAAACCCCAGAAATCAATCAAGATGTTATGTACACTTTGTATACGTGTCTGTGTTTAGTTATGTACACGGTTACAGCCCCGTCACGGTGGTCTAGTGGTTATGGCACACGGCTGCTGATTCTAAAAGTCGCGGGATCTAATCCCGGCCGCGGCGGCTGCATTTTGACGGAGACGAAATGTTGAGGCCTGCGTAATGCTCGATGTCAGTGCACGTTAAAGAACCCCAGGTGAAAGAAATTTCCGGAGCCCTGAGGCCATGGCATCTTTTATTAACATATCGTGGTTTTGAGACGGAAAACCACAGAAATTATTAGTCACGCACACCATTGCAAAATGATACAGGTCTGTTTTTTCCTGAAATTGAATCGCCTTTTTGTACTCTAATGAAGTACTCTGGACTCTAACGGACTGCGGAGGGACAGGGGCCTTGTCAGGCTTCATTGCCTTAAGCCTTTGACCCAGCAGTGAGCTGTGTTTCCTTCTTAATGTGAATGAACACTCACTCTCATTCTTTCAAAAAAAAAAGAAGAAAATCATATATGGGTCCGGACCAACGCTTATTAAAATTCACCTTTACCATTGTCTGTCACAGAACGGAACTTTTCATTCTTATATATATCGTGTCGCTTACGGAACCATTGCCATGTCAAGTTGCCCTGATAAATCATTTGAAAGGAAACATACCTCGAGCTACATGTATCTGAACATTGCATTAAAACTCAACTTCAAACTTAAAGTTGTACAATGAAACTTCATCACTACAGTGGTGTTTTGCGTTATTTGCATCTTTTAGGACCTTTCTACAATTTGTAGTATTTGTTTGTGCACTTAGTTAATGCAGTTTGTATTATAGCGTATTCATGGCGGAAAATGCGTTTGCGTCACGAGGACGCTACTAAAAGTTGCATAGAAAAGCATAGATGTGTTTTTCTTCCCCCATGCATGCGCTAGGCGCAACATGGCTGAAACGAAGCTGAAATTAAATTGAAAATTACAAAATGTAAGCTATATATGCTCGAATCCCGAAAGCTTCCAGACGCTAATTTCTGCAGCCCATGTCGGGAGCACGGCTAAGCATCCGTGGTAGAGTGTACTAGTACACTCTATCCGTGGGGGAACGGGAAAGGGACTGAAAGACATAGGAAGGAGGCTCCGTGCAGTCGAGTTTTCCATGTGCGACATCAGCGCCAGAATACACAGCCTCACGGACAGAAGAAGCAAAATTGGGCACACTGTGGCCGGACGATACGCAAACGCGACGCGCGCGTCTCCAACTCTATAGCAGCAGGTCTACCCCGCGCGTCCCACTTTCTTTTGTTTCCTTTGAGACGCGCGCTACAAACCTGCAGCAAACCGTTCCCTAGGGCGACGCGAGCGTGCATGTGGTTTTCTTCATAGCACGCCCCAAAAGCAGCGAAGGAACGCGCGCGTCGCTGTCGCCTCGCTTTCCACCATGCGCGCGCTATGGTGCACCCCAAGCGGCCAATGTCAGCGACACTGAGCTAGAGACAGACAGACATCGAACTTTATTGTGGTCCTGAGGAGCGACTCTCAAAGCCCCTTACAGGGGAGGAGCCGCCGCGGGCCGCTCCCACGTCGGGACGGGCAGGCCGTGCCTGATCGCCGCGTCGTGGGCCCTCTGGACTGCCCATAGCTGCGCTGTGAGTTCAGTGCTTTTAAGCGCCTTTTCCCACTCTTCTTCAGTGTTGAAGTGTTCGTCGTCCTGTAACGAAGGGCACCGCCAGAGCATGTGTTCTAACGTGCAGAAGGGATCTCCGCACTCCGGACAATCGGGCTTGAATGAGTCCGCGTACCTGCTGACGCTGGCTAGGCTGGGATAGGACCCGCTCTGCAACATTCGGAATGTGGAAGACTGAGGTCTGGAGAGCTTGGCATGGGGCAGGGGATAGACTCTCCTGCCGAGCTGATAGTGCTTGGTGATTTCATTGAATGTGTGCAACGAGTCCTTGTGGAGCCCCGCGTCCGCATCCGCGCCCGTGAGCGGCGTTTCCCCGGCGCGGTGGGTGAGTTCGCGCGCGCGGGCATGGGCCAGCTCGTTGGCGTTGGGAACGACGGAGGAGACCTGAGGCCCCATGTGGGCCGGGAACCATGTGATGACGTGGGGGGCGACGCTCCTGCCGCAAAGCAGGGCATACCAAAGCTCCTTTGAGGTAAAGGAGCATAGCGACTTCGAAGGAACATTAGCTCAAGGGAGCTGAGTCGGTGCTACACGGTTTCCGTTGAAGCTTTTAGCAAAAGCCGCAACGTACGCTTGGCGCTCCTATCGCTCCGAAATGAGAAAATAATACGGCTCCGATGCCCCCACAAATTAGTTGTGCGTGCTTTTTTTGCTTTTTCTTATAATTTTTTTGCACTGATAAAACAACACCTAAGAAAAATGGAAATAATCCACCAAATACGGGTGTAGTGGTAGCAGTGCGCCGCATGTACACCGTATATATAGCCGGCTTCGGCAAAATACGGCGTACACTTCGGCAAAATATGCGTGCTTCGATTCCGTTTTTGTTGCTGTTCTTGATTGTTTTTCAACCGCAACGTCTCCAAACATGTGCGACGAGACACTCAGCGTGTGAGGATCAAATATTCATCGCAGCGCCCAGTTTAGCGCCATGCGCCGATCTGAAGGAAAAAATGGTCTCTGGTATCACCTTACGCCCGAAAACAACGTTCAGTTGCTTAGCTGACGTTTGCCCAACAGCTATAAATGCTCGGGCACACAACATATGTTCTCGACTTGCAGTAGAAAAACGTGTCGCCGTTGGTGCGGAAAAAGATATACCGAAGACACCCCATCCTGCAGCAGACATCTTGACACCCGGGCCCCGCTAGCCACGCTACCACAGCAGCTGGCCACAACGTCACCGCTACAGTGCACCTGCCATCAAGCTGTGGCGATTTTCGGGCGACAAATGACAAACTGTGTCTATCAGCAGAGATTTTATGGTTTATAACTTATAAGTTTCCGTGAAAAGTGTTTTTTATTAAATAAAAGCGCGTTGAATGGCTCCAAGGTAAAACATGTTTTCTGCTGTCTACCACCTGCGAACGAGGGTAGTCCTTTAGAGACTCAAAGGACAAAACGCGGACTCCCTCAGGTCAAAGCTTCCTTTTCAACTAATGCTCCTTCCGTGCGCCCGTGTGACAGCGCGCCCGCTCCTTTCAAGTAAAGAAGCTTTAGTTCAAAGGACCTTGAAAGTGCCCGTGTGACAGGGGTATTACGCTTTGACCTCCAAGGTGGTGCCGGTGGGAGATTTCTCCTGTGCATTGTTGAACAATAAAACATTCGCAGCGTGCGCGTTAATTAAAGCCGAATTTTTCTGTCTCTCATTCCCCATTAGCAGCCATTTCGTGCGTCCCCGATGTATGTAGTAGTAGTAGTAGTAGTAGTAGTAGTAGTAGGTAGCCACCGGCGCGTGCCTGCTGGAGCGCACGCACGCGCCGAGGGCGAGCGCGTGGCCCCTGGCGCTCGCCCTCACCGCGAGCGCCGGGAGCCACGCGCTCCCGGCAAACTCGACACTGCCCCGGCAAACGCGAGAGACAAACGTTGGCGCAGGCAGCGTCTCCTAGCGAGTTTCTTGATTGAGAACTACCGACTGCTCGCGTTGGAGAAGCGTTCACCGGCAAAAACCCATTATATAATATATATATATATATATATATATAATATACTGGATCTTGACTTGCAATGAAGTGCCGGTGGGAGATTTCACTTGTGCATTGTGCATAGTTGAACCGTGAGGATTCGTAGCATGCGCGTTAACTAAATTAATCCGGAACTCGCCACGATCTACGATGCACATCCCGAGCTTCGCCCACTCATCATCATTCACTCCGTGGATATGCTGTAATTTTTTTTCTTCCCCCATGCATGCGCTAGGCGCAACATGGCTGAAACGAAGCTGAAATTAAATTGAAAATTACAAAATGTAAGCCATATATGCTCGAATCCCGAGAGCTTCCAGACGCTAATTTCTGCAGCCCATGTCGGGAGCACGGCTAAGCGTCCGTGGTAGAGTGTACTAGTACACTCTATCCGTGGGGGAACGGGAAAGGGACTGGAATGGAATGGAATGTGACCTTTATTGAGAGAAAAAAAAAGGAAA
>CM023487.1:57896096-57932698 GCA_013339685.2 Hyalomma asiaticum | reverse complement strand
CAAAGAAGAAATAAATGTGTTTGCCTAAGTTTAACAAGAGTTCTTATATGGAGCACGTACTCATGAGCATCGCGAAGTGACCAGTTTTGAGGGGTGATGCTTGTGTCTAACAGTGCCTCTACATAGTGTTAAATGTGCGGCTTGTCCATTTGTGGCGTTCTTATACATTCTATTTCATAAGAAGTCAAGCCGTTGTTAATCATATCTTTACAGGTTTCCAGATACTAGAAGCGTGAATTCTTTTGCAGTCGTCACATTTAGAGTTTAATAAATATGTGTCTGGGTAAAGCAATGCTAAAATGTCACCGGCCTCCTACAAATAAGGCTCATCATTTTTGCATCTCCAAATCACCAAGGCGCGTATCATACTTGTTTAGCAAACAAACGGGCGATCGCTATGTGCTATAAGTGTTTTAGCGCCACATTTATGACAAGCGTAAGGCCGAAGAAAATATTACCGGTGCAAACTTCGAACTAATGCTTAATGCCAGACGGACATTGGTAGAGGTAAATACGAAAAGATGAAACTGGTCCGGCGGCCATATTAACACCTTTATGTTGCGAAATGATCGTTACAAGCATAATGTATAACTTTTGTACACCATCGTGCTGTAAATCTGGCGAAAATTTTCTAATAGCACCTGCGATTGTAGTGTGGGCCATCACACCCACGGCAACCGCAGCAGTTTTATGCTAATAAGTGTGAATCATTCTTGGCGTAGTTGAGGACCTTTGATCTATCTATCTATCTATCTATCTATCTATCTATCTATCTATCTATCTATCTATCTATCTATCTATCGAGCTGCCTCGGTTCTCTACTGGTGGCGTCGTTGACTTGCTCTGCACCAGTATTAGCAGTGTAGGATATGAACGTATCGCGAATACGAATAAATACATCTTGACATCAATAACTTGACATTGACATGTGCACGTATTTTGGTTTGTTCACGCGGAGCGCCTTTGCCACTTTGTAGCGACGCGCAGAGCTGGCCATGGTTATCTTGCATGCTGCTTCGGGAATTGCGTCGATTGTTCCACAAGCTTTACATACCCGACGCACACATATGAGTGCCTTATAGAACATCAGCGATAATACCAGAACGCGCCGCGACGAATGTGTTAAATCCTGTGCATTTCACCATTGGTCCGTGTTTATCGTCGACCACCGCCTGTTCACGCCGCTGTGCTCTCGCTGTGTGATTCGCTTTTATTGCGATAGCAATTATATGGACAGTCTCGGCTGGGTTTAGGGGCGAAGCTCCTTAAGCTGTGGGTCGGTTGTCACGCGTCGTATCGTGTAACCTACACCACTCACAGTACCATGCAACGCCATGCAACGCCGGGAGGCTCACGCTCTCCTCGGCGCGTGCCTCCCGGCGCGCGAGCTCTCTCACTCTTCCATATGCTGTCTTGTGAGAGAGAGAGAGAGAGAGACAGAGAGAGAGAGAGAGAGAGCGAAAGGTGCGCGTTGACTATGGAAACGCTCTTTCTGAGATGAACGCTCTACCAGCTCGCAAAGAAGAACGCGCCCTCACCCCCGACAGACAACGTTGGCGCAGGCAGCGTCTTCTAGCGAGTTTCTTGATTGAGAAATACCGACTGCTCGCTCTGGAGAACCGTTCACCGGCCATCCATATATATATATATATATATATATATATATATATATATATATATATATATATATATATATATATATATATATATATATATATATATAGGCACTGGATCTTCATTTGCAATGAAGTGCCGGTAGGAGATTTGTGCGTAGTTTAAACATAGGGATTCGTAGCGTGCGCGTTAACTAAATTAATCCGGAACTCGGCATGATCTACGATGCACATCCCGAGCTTCGCCCACCCATCATCATTCACTCCGTGGATATGCTGTGAATTTTTTTGCCGTCCCCGTCGCCGCCGTCATGAAGCGCGCATATATATATATATATATATATATATATGAAGGTCCCAAAGAAAAACGAACCAGGAACCTCTCGCTCCGCAGCGCGTGACGCCAACCACTACGCCACGAAGAGCATATCCCGAAGGGAGCTAACGGCGAGCCTTATATACACACCCTTTACCGCCTGCAGGACTCGGAGACGGCAGGCGCTTATAAGCGTTTCTTCATTACCAGCGAGATGGCGCGATAATCGCAACGGGCGCATTTAAAAGTCGTCGGCCAGCTCGGTCGCTTCTTCTAATATTTGCGCAGGGCCTTGCCCTTCCGCTGTCTGCTCGCGCAGTTGTCTCGTGGTGAGAGGAAGAGGGATGTTTCGAGCTTTGACCGTGATGTCCGCGCTGATGTTACGGGAGCGTACGAAAGTCACTCGAGCTCAAGGAACGCCGCTAAACGAACAAACAAAAGATGAGCGTGAACTATCAAGTGTCACAGCTCGACACTTGAAGAACGCTAGTTCGCTGCTTCGGCCGCCTTTGCAACAGGAGCGCTGTTCAAACAGGAGAGTATCCATTGTGACAGCTTGTTCGCGCTCGTTCGGTGTATATCTGTGCGTTCGTTTCGTGCGCGCTTCACTTGACAGTTCGCGCTCATCTTCTCTTTGTTCATTTAGCGGCCTCCCCTAGCTTCGTATTTGTAGCCTTGTGACACACAACGTATAAAGCCCTTCGTACAAGCACGCGCTGCCCACGGGAGGCGCTCACTTAGCAAGTGCATGTTTGCTACAATTAATATTGCTCCTGGAGCTGCGAGCCTCACTTCGTAGAGCATTACAGTTTCTTGCTATCGCAATCATTGCTTCGCCCTGGCGGCGAAACTGTGACTTTTTCTCTGATAGCCATAGTTTCACCCAATAAACAGTTTGATTTTTACCATCCGGAAAGCAGCATCCCATTATGATTGCCTTCGTAGCGGAAGGCTCAAGAAATTTCGACCACCTGCGGTTCTTTATCGTGCCTTGACATCGCACAGCGCACGCACCTCAGCATTTCGCCTCCATCGAAATGCAACAGTCTGAGTGTCACCGTTGCGAAGTCTGCTGCGGCCTTCATCGTGCTGACCACGTGAAAACATACTTCTCGTAAACGCCATGATTAACGAAGATGCGATCTCGTATGCCTCATTCAAGTATGTTCTACCCCTGGTATGCGGGTAGGAGTCCCATATCAGAGAATGTCAACAATGCAGCCCCTATCAATCAAGAGCTAAGTACTATTGATATTGTGTAGTGAATTAAAAGGCAACTGGCGTGGGCTAAGGAAGATAACTGTGCGTTGTTTATTGTGACCTGCAATTCAAATGTAGACAGAGCAAGCATAGAGACAGAGACGAACAGGCTGCAATGACCGCGGAATGGAATGTAACTCGGGTCCCAGAGGAGCCAAGGAAGCACGGTACTGTTCGTCTACGGGCGCTCTTCAGACTTCGTACATATAGCAAAAACTGTTCTTCAATTCGCAATCGTGATCTTAGTGCTTGTTCATCGTAAGTTGCGGCTGTAGTATATATATACATCTCTAATAGCAGTCTAAGAAAAGAATGCGCATGAACTAAGCTATCAATCAGGGTGATTTCCTCCAGCTTTGATAGAGCCCGTAGGTGCACTCTAGCAAAAGACGCTTGTGGTATGGATATCAGCGCACCGTGGCGGCATTGTCTCTCCGACAAAAGAGGCGTGTCTGCATTAACGCGAATACCAGCCTCACGTCGTATTTTTTCTTCAGAACAGTGCTGTCTATGTACCTGGGAGCTCCACACGACGCAGGCAACTACTCAACTTGCACGAACACATTCATCGTACTGGTAACACTGCGCTCGATGCCAACTAGTTGGGCACAGGCAGTTTCTTCGCATACTGCTTCCTAGGACAATGACTACCACAATACGCAGGATCTCCGAATTTTTGTTATTTTTATTGATACGGTGTATGGAAATAATGGCGCAAGAATAAGGCGCCGGTTACTCCATGCATCCAGAGTGTGGCGAGCGTTCGACACGAATGGTTCAGTATGTGAGGCAATCCGGCATGACCAAAATAAGCATTGTTCCACTAGAATACCGGCATAAAGAAACGCACAAACACAGTACGTACGAACAAGTTCGAGAACACAGTGATCCTCTTTAGGAAAGTCTAAGAAGGAAATGACACTGTCGGCGCACAAAGATGTCCTTAGACAAAGGATGACACATTGTCATGTAAGTAGACCCTCAGATACAGCATAGCATAATAAATGAGCTTATAACGTCCGGCAGTGCCGCTTTCGTTAAAATATTCAGTGCTTTTAAAGCGTAATTTTGCAATGTTTTGAGCCGTGGACACAGAAGTTTCCTTAAACTACATGGTCGACGGTCGATTGTCACCGGAGCTGCCTTTAGTTGTTTTATTGGTGTCTCGTAATGTGGGCAATATAGGAAGAGGTGGCTTATATCTTCGGATTTAAATCCACAATTGCATTCGGAAGTTATAGCACGGCCAATGTTGTGTAGAAAATATTTTGTTTAGGCAGTACCTAACCTTAACCGACGAATAAGGGTTTCCATACTTCTTTCTAAAAATAATGATATTTTAACTCAATAAGTGGATCTATATGGTATAAATGGCAACTCTACTAGTCATCACGCCGTTGGGTACGCTAGCTGGGCACCGTGCAATGCGTGAAATTAGCCCGCTTCTGACAGGCGCATTAGCCCACGCCATAGTGTGCATTTCTCTGACAAAAAGAGACGTCTCTATTATAACAGGAGTTCTGACGGTGCGTAGTAGCATGACGCACATTTTCGGCACCGCAGTGCAGCGAACACTCCTGATGCGCAAGTGCTACGCCCAGTAGTTCTCAGAGCAGTCAGAGGCTTTCCAGCCCGAGGCGCTCTGGCCAAAGCCAAACCAAGCGCCTGAGGCATTTGCTCAATGACTACAGCAAATTACATGCATTCCTACATTGTGCAGCGCGTACCTGAACCTTCACGCGCACTTCGCTCATTGTGTCCATCGACAAGTAATCAAGAGCTTCTTAGCTCTACGTTGACTGTCGAAAAAAAAAACATAAAATGCCATCATGATATTCTCAGCTAATAAGATGCGGCACGTGAAGCACTGAGCTATCCGTAAGGAAGCTTTGCACCGACCGAATGCTTTCACTTTCCTTTATTATCGACGAGCACGACGCAAGTTACACAGAAGACAGCGCGCCTCATGAGCTTCAGAATTTTCCTTTCCTTCTTTTTCCCTACGTATTCGCGTTTTCTCGGTGACGATACCATAAAGAACAGCGTGCCGTAAAGGTAAGTGCTGGGACTTCAGAGCTCTTCAACAATAAAGTTGTTTCACTCAGAGCTCTTCAGAGCGGCTCTCCAGAGCGTATCGAGTGTAACATCTTGTTTTATTGCGATAGCAATTATATGGACAGTCCCTACGGGTTCTTGCCGTCGCCGTTGCCACTGCCGCATTGTCTCGTATAAAGTCGAAATTGATAACCCCCCACGCATCGTACTTTCTACCTGTGGGTAAAAGCACGCGAGTGCGCCCCACGAACGCGGCTGATCAAATGAGCCCGGCTGGCCCGGCCCATCGACGCCGCACGGAGAGCGCTTGCGATAACAGCACCACACTTGGGTGTCCTGCGTCGAAGCGCAAACGGAGCTCTCCGCCAGTCTTTAACGAGCATGAAAAACCTCCAGGCCATTTAATATTCATAGATAACCTGATAAATAACCGCTTCAACGTAGATTACATAGAAGGTTACATAGGTATTTCTTGTGATATATGTGCAGTAGTTCGGGCGCGGACAGTTGACAAAGGATAGAAGGGGAGAGAAAGAGAACGGAAGTGAGAAAAAATTAAGGATAGAAAATTTAAGGGACCAATGCTGCACGAGCTGCACTGTGAAGGCTAAATACTTCAGAAATATTACTCACGCCGTGGCTATTGTGAGCGGCGGCCTTTCCAGGGATAGCGTTACGCCTTACACAGGCTTTGTTTTGTAAAGAAGGAAAGCAGGACAGCAGCAAAGGAGGAAAAATGAGTAGGAAATGCAAAAGAAGAGAAAAGAGAGCCGCTCCCCACCTTCCTTTTGTCTTGTGGCGAGACACGCTGCACTTATCTCGGAGCAGCCTCCGCTTCATTATCACTCAGCCTTACACTGCAACACGCTGCACTACGTTTCAGATGAGAGACAACGCCACCGAAGCGTCACCTGAGGTACAGGCGTCACCGACGGCGGCTACAAGAACAGGCTGCCCTGCGCGGAAGAGACTCATTCCTTTCGCTACCCGAACGAACACAGCGTTAGTACGCTCGCTGGCCGCCATCGCTGATCGAATTAAACAGTTGTTTATTTATTAGGGTTGGGATTCGTGCTTCAACAGAAGCGAGATCCCAATATGTGGTTTAGGCCTTCTGTCTTTTCCCGCTCTCTCACTTCTTGGAGTGCCGTTGGTCGCCAATTTTTCTTTTCGCTTATGGCGACGCTTCCACTTGTCCTTCTAGTCAGACTCTTATGTTTTGTTATTTCACACCAAAACATGGTATAAAAGGTGCTACTTCCCTGTAGATCTTGCTATGGCGCCTTGGAGAAGAGCGGGCTGCGGTGGATACGTCGATTTAGTGCACACTTGTTTCTTTTAAGTGGAGCTCCTCCAATTGATTTATAGACAATTCTTATGGAAACGTTGGTACTAATCGCAAATAGGTCAAAGTGAGCGTGCTGTAAGAACGTTTTGTCAGCCTCAGCCAATTAATGCTCTCCTGTTTCTAGCTACCGTATTGAATCTACAATTTAAAAGTCGTACGGAGCCCATACTCACGTGCGTCTCAGTGCCTCGTGTTGGCGGAATGCATCGATCCTTTCGGTGCTCCCGCTGGCCTGTCCTCAATCACTGGCAGATACGTCTCTATCAGCAGCCTGATAACACGCACAAAATGAAGCGCTCTTTTCAATGGGCGCTCCTTATGCTCTCGTGTAAGCCCGACACTCTGGTGCGAGATAAGGTCAGTGAAAGGTGCTTGCCAGCTGCGTACTGAGAGTTTGTGTCAAGTGCTCATGCCATGGCGCGACTGGGGCTTGGAGACTTCATTATGAACACTACTCAATCTGTGAATAAACATTTACTTGTTTTGACCGCTACGGTTGTGCAGTGCATGGCTGGGGCGCTTGAATGTTGACCCTCGCAGCGCGGCTTCCATCGTGACGGCTACTGTCGCATGTTTTGATGGAGGCTGAGATGGCTGCTTTTGTCCACCCCAAATGGACAAGAGCACCGGAGCTCTTCACATTGGCGTGCTTCACAATCGTGTCGTGATTTCGGCATGTAAAAACCCAACAGATCATTATTTTTATATTTGGCACATATCTGATACTAAATCCTATATAGCAGGTGCGCCGTTTTGGGCTCGCGTTAAGTGCAAAGGATATCTGGAAACTTCTACATCAGTTTATGCTATCGACTACTACTTGTGCTTCATTCAGAAAGCCAGGAACACCATTAGAATTATTCGCATAAGAGCATTAAAAGTGAGCATGAACGCCTTCCCATTATACGGCTGGCCACACGAACGCCTATGAGCACTGCTTGAGGGTGATATTTATCAGAGCAATGCCGAAGTTTCACACATATCTTTTGGCTTTATCTAACCCTGCTTATGCTGCGATAAGTAGAACTGCCGTGGTGACAGCGCAGATTGATGCGAAATAAGCCATCAAATTTCCTATCTCTGTCCTGCCGTGAAACGCTCTAGGGAAGGTACGATGCGCATGACTACTTATTAGTTAATATGTCGTGTCCGATACCAGCAGAAGAACTGCAACAATCTATTTATTCTAGCGTCCCACATCTGTAAACTTGCGTCTACGCCTTTAATTCTTCTTTTTCCTTCCTTTCGATATCTTTTGTTGAATTATCCGTGCATGGATGTTTTAAAATTCCGCTTTGTAGAGTTTGTGGTTAGAAGTCCGCATTGTATAGTGTGTCCGAATGCGTATTATGAGAAAAGTCTAACTATACCACCACTGCACTGCAATATGATAATGTCGGTTCCAAAGGAACACACGAATGAATATGGCCTTCTTTGAGAAGAACGAAAAAAGAAAAAGGACGGCTCTTCGTCGCCTTTGGACATGAAGTGAGAAAGGTATTAGGGATTAGGGCTTTGTGAGCAGCTTAATGACAGGCATTCAGACAGGTCAGTCGACCGCTCCTACACCAATCGGGAAAGGCCACTTTGACTTGCGTATATTGCCACATATTTCTGGGCTCCATTGTGGGACTGTACTAAATGACGTAGCGTTGTTAGGTCAATGTGCAGCAGGGGATGAATGCGTCGTGTGCCTTTTGAGAAAGCTGCACAAGTCCAGATGACATGTTTCAAATCTTCTAGTCAGATCGTTTGACAGCGTGTGCATCGTGTATTTGCACTCGTAGATCGGGTAGCCTAAGTAAGGGTGCTTCCTTTTTTTTTGGCTCCCGAAATTACTGGCTTTTCGATGCTCTGAAGTGAAGTCACGCAACACTTAAGAAAAACAAAACGCAACAAACAAAAATATATCCTACGCGGAAAACAGGCAAAGTCAGTATAGCAGAACCGAGCTTGTGACAGGCTTACTATTACATTATTGCAGGTGAGTTCTTTACGCGAAACGGATCATACGGTTTCAAAGCACCTAGATGCTTCTGAAGCAATCCACTAAGATTCAGCTGCCGCAAATTATTCTCACTGACTGTGAACCTGAAGGGAACGCCAGGTTAATGTGTTGTAGCTGTCAAAAAGACCGAAACGCTCCTTATTTTACAGTCACCTATGGGCTTTGCAAGCTTATTCAAGCCGAGACCTTTGCGCAAGGAAATCACCTTTGATTTTACCTTGAGCAGAAGTTGTTTTCTCGAGTGAAGTTCTTCTCCACCGCCTGAGCTGCCTTCACACCAGCGGTCTTGCCTCGTGTGAAGTTCCCTTCCGAACCCTCAGATGCCTTCACGCCTCAACGTCTTAACGACAGCACGACCCTGCTTATGGGACTCGAACAGACGGAAGTCTCGTTCTTTGAGAAAGTTCTCGACGGTTTCCATGTGGTTCTTCTTTGCGTGTACCTTTGCGTCTCTCCTTATGACGCAGTCCTCCCTGTCCAAGAGGCTTTTCTGATCCCAAGACCGTGCTTTTCTTGAAACACATCGATATAGCGACAGGAGCTCATACGCAGGTACCTTAGGTGGCACACCCCACTTTGGCCCCTCCTTCTGGATGTCTGCGACGTTTCCGGTACCTCATGGTCGCCAAGGACTTCGAAGTTTCCCCCACCATCCGACATCTTGGCACGCCTAGGCAGTTGCTGTTAGTGCAGTTGCATTTGCAGAAGCAAGAAATTTATATCGGGTTATGTGTGGCAACGGTTTGAAGTGAAACCTTTCTGGCAGAAGTTCATGCATGCCTGGGGTTCAATATTTTACGCACTTTTACATATGCTGATGATTTTTTGATAGTGTTAGCCAAAGAGTTGGTGTCTCTTCGCAACAGCAAATGGATGGGGTTTTAAATTAGTTTCTTGGAAAGGGGAACTGGCTTCGTTTTACGTCTGAGACACCCGCTGACAACGGGCTTCTGTGTTTAGAAATCTAAACAAATCTTTATGACAACCACGTCCGTTGGATGTACAGTCCGCGTGCGCGAAAAGAATTTCTAAGCTTTGACTCCGCTCATTCCAAAACAAACGGTAAAAAGTGCGAGTACAACTGAATGCTTGAACTTGGCGACGAAACAATTGTATTTCCACACTATAAAGGGGAGCCTTGACCTGCAGATCTCGCGCCTCTTCTCCGCGCGATTTCCCGGTGCAATTGTTTTTTCTGTTGTTACAGCATTTTTAAAGAAGGTAAATATAAGACTCAGAATTCCTTTTAGGGCCTCAAGAAAAGACCAGTAAACCAGTAGTCATCCTTCACTCCTATAATCTGGCACCTAACCTTATGAAGATTGCTTCAAGATTTCAGGTGCCCGTGATATTGAAAGCGGTGGATTTCGAAGCGAACACAGAAGAATCGGCACCTTGTATTTCTAAGAAAGGTAGTCGCATCACCAGGTCCAGTGGGTCTTAGGGTATTTCTGCGTTCATCAGAACATCGTATACGATGTGCTCCGTCCCCGTAGTGCCACACTTCGGGTAGCTCACAATGAAGAACTTATCCACTTGTGGCCTGTATGCGAGTGTCGAAAGTACGTCATCATCAGGGAAGCATTTCTCAGAGGTATGCTTTTGATTGTCGGAAACACTTCCACCGCCGAGATCTGCAAGAACCTAGTAGTCAAAGCATAGGCCTGCAGCAGGCAGCTACTGCAGGCTTATGCGTACGGTTTCACGTAGTAGGGAAAGAACATGCTTGCCGGGCACCTGCGGCCAGCGTATATAATATACTGCTCCGCGACGGAAACGGTAAGCCGAAATTTCCTCTCTTGGACGCACACCTCAGATGTGAGGTAAGCGTTCGAGGAAATTCTTGGTTGTCGAGGAGGTCTGAGCATAAAAGCTCTCAGATATGCTCGTACGACAGCCCTGTCTCTCACGTTATTTTTCTTTAGACTTAGAAAGGCCCCACAGCTATCCAAACTACGTTATTCCTGAACAATAGTGCGGTGCTTTCTGCTTTTCCTTCCTCCAGTCGCCGGCAGCTCTACCCTTAGCAGTTGAGTGTTTGATATTTTCTCGATGAAGTAATGCGTGAGGGGTGGCCGCTACGAACGTCTAGGAAGAAGATAGGACTGCCGTGTTTTGGAGTTGCACGCACGGCTGTTATTATCTCACCGCAGCTGTGCTAGTGCCTTCTAGGTGCCCTGCATCCTTTGCTGTTGGTACGCGCTCCGTTGAGAAGTTTATTGTATGTATAGCGCGAACTTGTGTTACAAGACGAAAACTTACTGTCATACCGCCAAGTCCGTGACATATGTTCCTCAGTGAAGGTGAGAGGAGCGCATAGTGGTGATGGTGCTGAGCAGACTCTTCTTTGGGCGCTATTTTGCTCAGTTTGAGAAAACGTGCGTCCGACATGGCTGCCTCGACAGCTGTCTCTGTGAGGAGATTCTTTTCCGAGGAAGAGCAGTAGAGCGGCAAACGCGAGACAAAGGAGGAAGAGCCCGACCATCTTGTCACCTTACTTGTTGGTGCGTGTATACCAGATTTCTAAAAGCTTTTGAGTTTGTGTTAATAATTATGCCCTCCCATGAACTGGTGAGATGTACGGAGGATGAATTTACGGCTAGAATGCGATGCGGCTGCGTTAGCTAGCACCGACGGCCTGCTCAGCTATAAGCAGTGAGCACACCGACGGAATGCCGAAGCTTCACAGCAAATGTGTAGAGCCACCGACCACATACGCTTCGACTAAAAGCAACCTGCAAAACAAGGTAGCGAGAAACGGAGCCCACAAATTTTAAGTTACTTATTGACAGTACGTAATTGAAGTTTTTGATGGCATGTACAAAATCTAGTTATGATGAACGTTGCTTTATGTCGCAGCCCCAGGAGAGTTGCAAATAGCGTGGCATTATTATTCTGCTAATAACCTGACTTTCTTAGAAGTGCTTGTAGTGTGATTGGGCGACACGCCCTATAAGCGCAAACAGTTGAAATAACGCTCAAACCATGCCATCGCCTTGACGTTATTCTTGCAAGCACTCGGTTTCGTCCGCGAAAAGAAATAATCAATTAAGAAAAAGCTGTCTATGATTCTTTCTTGATCATCTATACATGATGTGCTGGACGATTAAGCAAAATGTGTGCGCTTTAAACGCGTCAGCCTTTTTCTTCGCAATTAAATCAACCCATATTTAGGGGTAAAAGAGAAATGAGGCAAAGCAGCAATTTTTCGCGCGTTGTCCAGAGTCCCCAGCACAGTGAATGCCATAAGTGAATGCACTAAGGTCATTCCCAACGCATCAACACAACTTTTTCTCAGTGTTTCTTATTGTTTTTACATGTCTACTTTACTGCATCATATCCGTTACGGTAGTGACGTACCGGGTCGTTGTGCTCCCCGGCATAAAACACTTTCGTGTTAAAAATCCTGCAGATCCCACGCATTATGGGAATCGGTGTCGTGCAAAGCAGTCAGCGAGGAAATTTCTTATGACAACTTGTTATGCATTGAGTCAAGTGTGACGAGTTCAATCGAGGATCTCGAAGAAAGCACATGAGAACCCACTCATGAGTGCTTAATGTGGGCTAAACAGAAACGTCGGCAGCACCGTGGCGTCTCAGTGGTAGCTCACGGTACGACGTAACACTGGAGCTCACGTCAGTTCAAAGCACTGACGTTTGCTTTGTCGAAGAAAAATGCACTATAGGTATCTTGATGTGCTACCATCATCGTAGTCCGTTGAAGTGTTCCTACGCGATGGAGCAAAGTTGCAGAAAAGCACACCGAATGATAAGAGAACATATGTATTGCTGTCATAGTGCTTATCAGACGTTATAAAGGAAATTCAGGTTACACATGCATCGGCATTACAACTGCTGGCGCAGTTGTAATGTCGATGTAATCTATATGTCGTTTGGGAGAAGCCACTTTAGCCTAGTGGTAGCGTGCTTGTGTGGCACCTAGATCGCCCGTGTTCGATGCCCCGCTATAGCACTCGGTAAGTTACATATGAGTCTGTGTGCTTGTTATGTCTACATTTCAATCGCATGCGAGTACAAACAACGTTCCTCCTTGGCTGAAGAGCGGAGCTTTTTAAGCAGGCCATCTTGCGCGTGGGCCGATCGTCGAGGCGGTACACCATGTGAGGTGCTGAAAACAGCGCGTGATTTCAGGATCGTTGATCGTAACGTGCATGAAGCATATGTGAGGTTAGTGGCGTAAATATCAGTCATTCATGTTCGTCATACATTTATACTCTGCCTCCCAAGTTTTTGGGTATACCAGCTGAACGAGGCGCCCAAGAGAGCACCGATGCGTAGATAGATAGATAGATAGATAGATAGATAGATAGATAGATAGATAGATAGATAGATAGATAGATAGATAGATAGATAGATAGATAGATAGATAGATAGATAGATAGATAGATAGATAGATACGGTGGAATTGGTATAAGTTCTCCAAGAAGTGCTTCGCATTTAAAACTAAATGCACCAAAGCTCTTGCCAGCCTTAAAACGACAGCACTTGCGGATGTGATAACGGTACAAACGCCCTGGCAATGTCATGGTTTTGTGAACCACGTGCGCTTTGTACAGGCAGGAACAGCACCGCGCTGTGTTTACGTAGAACCGTAGGTAGCTGCCATAGTGCACGCCGTTTCAGTGATGATGCGCCATCAGTTATTTCCGCTGCACATGATTCAGAGACAGGATGTCGTAAAGCACGTGCGAGTACTACATTCAACCAGATCACTCGAAGTGTTACATGGCTTGCGAGAGCACGTGACATCCTGAACTGCTAGCTGATCATTGTCATTTCTCAGGGAGCGGCGATCAGAGCGAGGCTATAGCCATTCTCTATTTGCAGTTCACTTCTTTTTGTTAGAGCATCTCGTGCTCATGGAATAAGTGCGATGAATAGTTGGTTGAGCTGCCATCATGGCGTTACGTACACTCATCCTTTTGAGACATGCATAGCTAGTATTCAATATAATAAAGGAGTGCATTGTTCTGCCTCGTACGAGCCACTTTTCGTTACCATGCTTAGACAGAAAAGCCCACCCAACCCCCGCAAAGGCCTCATCTGTGATCCATCACCGTCGGTGGCTATGTCACAGCATTGTTAAGAAAATAGCAAATAATGAAGAAAGTTATCGATTACGATTGTCTTATCACAACAGCGAAGAGACTGCGACAGATGCTCACTGCTTTGAACTTGCTCTTTTTGGGCTTTCCTATTTTAGAAAATAAAATGCTGGGGTCATAGCATGTCCCAAGGTATTTAGTGTCTATTGTTTGCCTAGTGTTTCGACACAGCTAATGGCGTAATCGAAATTAACTTTCATTTCGTTTACATATCTTCAGTCACGTCGATGATGTCAGTGTGATGTGACCTGTTCTTAAAGGAACATTTATGGATGGGCGAGCAAATTGGCGTCCTATATGAAGGACAGAAATACGTCAGAACCGATCGATGAAATTTTGTCCGCGCGTTTAACCTGAAAAAAAAAATGCACAGAACGCAATAACCTTAGGGGGGAGAAAATCGGAATTGACTTTTGACGTTCGGCTGCAATCGGGCAGGCGAACAATCAAGGTCCGCACAAACACACTGGTCGCTCCGCATATAGGTAATTTTTGCACACTGTGACGCACGGCAGGATTACCATTCACGGACGCTTTTCAGCGCCTTCTTCACCTTTCTCCTTTTTATCCCCATGTGTTCCCTCTCTGTGACTCAACTTTCGTCTGCAAGTAGCCCAAGTTTGCAGATTGTTGTGCATTTTTCATAGTTCAAGAGTCTTGAATCAACACACGCGTCAGCAGAAAGTGACGTTTTAGGAGACTAGAGAATATGGAACTTCGACTTCGATCTTTTGCGAACGTAGATACGAACGGCTACATGAGGTTCCCATAACCCTCGTCGACTACACGTTCGTCATAACTTACAAGGTGTTGCAGTAAACTTGCACCCAAATTTAAAAGCAACTACGCTTGCCTTATCGGAATGCAACCACATTAGAAATGCTAACAGTTCTATTTGCTGTCTCCGACTATTTTTAGAAATGAACTCTGTTCGTTATTACCGCAGTTGTGAACTCGTCTCAAAAATCCAGAACATTCGACAGACAAGATGTATAGCATGCTAATAATTAGTGCCCGAATATTATTATTTTATATTATCAGGCGTAAGAGATAACAATTGCCAGAACTTCGACGTTATCGGCGTAAAACCAGCGACACCAGCACGGTAAGGTGCACTAACTCACACTCGTGAAAATGCAAAGCGTAACGGAAACGAAAAAACGCCCCTTAATGAGATATCTGCGATAGCGATGACTGTGGGCTGAGCACATTTTCTCTTTCCGTTGTAGCCAACTGTATTTAGAAAAGGAAGCGCTTGTGGCGGAGAAAGTTTGCAAGAGGGGTGAGTAAGCCATATCCGGCTTCTGTCAGCGGCAAAAGTGCGCAGCGGATTTTTATTTGCGCTAGAGGCCGGGAAAGCGTGTTTTCGCATTGGAGTTCTCGTCCGTGCATATACGAGGCAGTGACCTCGCGTATTTCCTCTGCTGGTCACAGGCAGGATGGTCTTTACACATACCCGGGCAATTGAAATTGAGCGAGAACCGCCAGGGAATTGTACGCAAGCGTAGTCCCTGCGCTGAGATTTTCCGGAGCGGATTTACCGTTGTAGCACTACTGCCCCTCTTCCTTCTCTACATCACGCAGCCAGTTTTTGAAGCTAGGCGCTACTTCGAGTACAGATCAATTGGTGAGCACCTTTGGCGATGAATTTATTCGTATATAGAGTGATATGGGATGACTGTGCTTGAGTATTTGGGCCATGCCTTATAGATAAGCGTGGTGTATGACATGCGCTTTCCGGCCCTATTTTCGCGCTCTCTCTTTAGCGTGTCCTTTCTACGTTCACTGGCTCCCATACAAAATGAAAATTGAACTATAATTTGATTAGGAACAAACGCAAAGCACTCAGTTATTTACGAAACAAGGCACAGTAGTTAAGAGAATGGTATATACAAACTCTGAAAAACAGCCATAAATGTACTCAGGGTGCCCTCTCAATGTTTCCATAGAAAGACCAAAATTTCCCATACAACAGGCCTTTTATGCCCGCTAAATGCCCTTGAAGCGAAAGCATGCCTGCATAATAATTTTTTTTAAATTAAGTATTCTCCAATAGCCAAACCGTAATCCGATTTATCATGAGAGTAGGTTATAACTAAGGAGTAGTTCGCTACATTTTTGATGCTAGTACATTGAGGAATTGAATTTTTGATCACTAATGGACCAGTGCCCCCCCCTCCCCCTCGAAGGGCCTGTATGGTCGGGGTGCGTCGGTGTCACTTTTTCAGGCATAGGAGTCCGTGGCTACGCCACTGCAGACACCGAATTTGCTCAGACACAAGCCTCTTAGCAATATTTCATAAACAAATTGGTCAGGCGTCGAGGCACCTGTACTGTTTTCGTATCCCCTCCTTCACATTGCGTTTCTTCATGGTGGCTCCCATCCTTAGTTAACCAACTACTACAGGCATCTGTCTCGTAGAAACGCCGTCCTCGCCTTTGCATTTAAAAGCTTCATGTTCGTTTTGTGTAAGGTCACATAAGGAAACGTGCAGAGATAGAAATAAGCGCATAGGAAATGACGCAGTGAACGCCGATAAAACTGAGAAAAAGAAATGATCCACGCCTGGTGCATGAAAGCGATGACCAAAGAATAATGAGCGCGATGTCTGTAATCTCTTTCAGTGGTCTCCTGAAGATTTTCTTTACCGGCGCACTTACCGGCAGAATGTGACCGCATGACTTTTAAGTACGTAGTGCTTTAGGGGCTTGCTTTGTCCACGACCGTCGCCTCCCCCTGTCGCGTGCTCACGCTTCCCGTCGATATCCGCAACGGGCCGGAGAGGGGCGCCACCACCTCGACGAGCCTTTGCTTTCCGCTCCCATGGCACCTTGAACTTTATTAAGCAAAATTCAATCAAATAAAAACACGTTATAAACATCTGGATCCTTAGAAGAATGCGAGTGTGGATCCATGCAACAATAACATACATATATGTACAGGCAGGAAACAGAGTTACATTACCGCTAAACCACATGTTAGCTTAACATACAGAACACATTGAAATGATCAAACTTCTGCGGCCCACAACGCGAATCCCTCGATTACCCCTGCTGTGCGCTTTTTCTCGGTTTCACAGGAGTGAAGCTGCTTAGCTGTCTTCTATCTCACACACCGGTGTCAGCGGCGGTGGCGCCTTCGTAGTACGTTCGTATTTGAATGTATTACCTCATTATTCTGGTACCCTATGCGCACCTGAAGACATGATACCGCCTCGAACCAACAGACATAGGTTATATAGATTTAATATGGTAAGGTCTTTAGTAATTCTTCACTATCACCATGTTTCCTTGCTGGCATCCACAGCGACCTTCGATCGTGACGCTCGTCCGCTACGCGGCTCTCACTGCCGTCCGCTCGAACTACTACAATGACTGTACAAGTCTCTCACGCCGACGAACTGGACTTCATAGCGGACAATGCAAGAACTGTCGCTGAAGTATATATATAGCCTGTCCTTTATTTCACCAGGTGAATTTTCGATCGCGCTCAGCACTAGGAAGGGAGCCTATGTAGCGGTGCAGCAGTTGTATCTAGCGCGCCTAAGACGAGTGCGGCATGGGCTCGAGGCGCGAGCCGCGGGACAGATTGGAACGTGCTGGGGCTCTGTCTGACGGGACGCTGTAGCGGCAGCCGCTCTGTTCCTTCGTCCACAATAAACGCAGCGACGACGGCACGGCTACGTCAGCCGCCGTCACGCCGCTGCCACTGCCGACATGCTCATCAGGCGTTGCATCATTCTCCAGGCAATGAATATGCGTCCTAGTTTTACACATTTTGGCGACATGACCTTTCTTGTGACATCTAAAACAACGGCTGTTCATGAACGGACAACTTACAGGAGAGTGCCGCCCACCGCAACGATGACACACCTTAGCCTCTTGTGGGCCCGCTGGTGAAGCCTTTACGGCATGGCACTCCGGGGGTAGTCCCCGCCGGGTTTCCTTGTGCCAGTGAACGTCGCTGTCGGCTGGGGTCCCCGTTGAGAGGGTCGCCACCATTTCCTCAGTGCGTCTAGTAGCCAATCCCATGGTTGCTACAATACTTCAGGTGCGGTTCCAGGTTAATTCTGCATGAGGTGCCGCCAGATGCCTGCAGCGTATGCTGTCGCAACGCAATCCCGCGATGAGGCGATCTCTCAGGGCTTGCTTAAGAAATGTGCCGTACTCACACGTTGCAGGCAGTTCCTTGAGTCCTACTATGAAGTCCTCGACGCTTTCGTGCGGTTCTTGGTTGCGTTGGTTAAAACTGTATCTTTCCGTAACGACGGAGCACTTTGGGGTGTAGTGCTTTTTCAGCGTTGCGGTGACCACGTCACACGTCTCCTGGGTGGGCGTTTTTGGCAGAAGAAGGCTCCTGAGCGTGACGTGTGCCTTCTCCCCGATGGGCATCAGTATCACTTGCAACTTATGATCCCCTGCGATGTCGTTAGGAACGACAAAACACTCGAACTGCTCGAAGAAAACATTGCAGTTGTCACCGTGCGGATCAAACTCTGGAAGCTTTCCGAGCATGGCACCCCAAACCGCTGCTGTTTTTCCGGCTGCCTGGGTCCCACCCTCGTCGCCAGTCATGTTGTAACTTCAGAGTCGGGGCATGCTTTTCGAATCCTTTGTTCAGACATGCCAACGGGCAGCCACAAAACGACACAAAGAATACAGTAACGTAGGGCACATGCCCATATATACAAGTAGCTCCAGGTTACACATGCGCAGTGGCGACCATTCACTTATCCCTGCAACTTGACAACTACGACACGTGTAGCCTATCGCGATATGAGCACAACATGATGTATGAGGTTTTTATGAAATATCGTGTTATATTCACCTGTATGTGTGTATTTTTTCTTAGTTTTTGTTTTGTTGACGCCATGGGGAAAGTTCAGTGTTTATTATGCTGGGGAACGTGCATCTTGCTATATATCTATGTGCATGGATAAGTATGTATAAGTGAGTATATATATTGCAGCCTGTATGTAGTGGATCGTAGGCAACAGATGCTACAGCCCAAAAACGACGAAGATCGCACGCTTCTTCTCCGCTCAATAGCCAGCCTCTACGGACACGCTTTGCCAGGGTCAGCCCCCTCATTTATCAATAAAGCCCCGAAAGACATCTGAAGGCTCGTGACAATATTTACGCGTATGTGATGTTACCTCCTTGTCGAAGGGAAAGGGATTGTAGACCCCTCAAACTACCTAAGGCAAGCTTTATTGCAAATTCCCCCATCTGTACATATGTGTGCATGATGACAAATAAAGCAGTTTCATTATCGACGCGTAATGATATATAAAAGCAAATAGTCCAATATCGACCAACTGGGAAGAAACGACCGGATAGGGAAGAATAAACAATATATCAACAGCAGAAGCTGTCAGAACCATTAAACTCATAAAGCGCCTAGGGGAGAGCGAGGGTCATAGTGAATGCAAAACATGAAATTTTAATGGTACGCGGGAAAAATCATGACAACTCCACTAAGATGAAAGCTGGGAAGGTGGGAAGCATATGGTGATGCGCCGGTTCTCCCCACAGGAAACGTCAGTCGCTGCTGATGGGCTTGCTTTACCGTGGACACGACAGCGACGTTAGACGCCGACAGCCCGGGAGCAGTAGAAGAAACTCGCTAGAATCGCTTTTCACACGACAGCCCTATACATACATTCTCTTGGTTCACTGCCTCCCAGATCGGCCCACACATGCACACACACTTACCGCACTGCCTCCAGGCTGGACCCACACAGTTTCCATATACCGTGACAGCGAGAGTCGACGACAAAGCTGGGTCCTAAGGTGCTTCGCCCCTAAAAAAAATTGTATAAGCAGCGCAAGCTATACCAAATGTTGAAGTTCTGAAATGAGTTGGCGGCTAACAGTGACACCAACTTCATAAACATGGATTTTTGCAGGAGCCAATGCCTCAAGAAAAAAAGCGCTTATGTTTGCCCGAGTAGGCACTAAAATCTGTCATTATTTACATATACAGAAGCATTAGGTGGCTCATATCCTAAAAAACAATGCGCTACTGCCCGCCGCCATCACCACTACGCCATGATAACATCACTGCTGAAGCTTCCGTGGTGGCTCCATCGTGTGACGCCATCATTATTATGAATAGATAACAATTAAGCTTCCATTTGTCTCTATTCATTCAAGAAAGTGTCATGTTTAGCGATATAAAGGGTAATGCGGCCAGGGCATGAAATATAGGTTAAAATGTCCACTGGGTGAATACTCCGTTTGGTCTGTTTCCTAGGCATGTCAAGGCGCACTGTGGTTCCACCGCAATGACTCGAGAATGTGTGAGAAGTCTTCATTCAAGGATAAGGAGCAAAACTAATTACTTTAAAATTAATCTTTACGGGAATCACGCGGCAACTGGCAGCCGGACCAAATACTACCAGCCAAAATGCTGGTAAGGTGTGCAATTCTGCGCTGAAGAAGACAATTTAGGGCAATTCTTGAAACGGGGGTCCTTGTGGCATTCCTTGTTTAATGTCACCGCGAAATTTTGATGCAGATGTTTAAAAAAAAACCACTCCGGCCCACTGGGTAACCTCAATGTAGACAGGGTACTGTAAAAGAAGTGCAATTAACCGGGTATTATTTTTCTGCATCTGCAGGAACCAGCAAGAAACTTCAGGCAGCCAAAATATGACGTCGCCACCGTACCAGTACGTCGATGGCTTCTGTATCCCAAGGGCGTTCTGCGAGAACAACTTTCGCTCTGCACTCAAATACAATCCACGCGATGGGGACGTCTTCATAGTAACTTACCCCAAGTGCGGGACCACGTGGACTCAGTACATCGTGTGTAACATATTGACTCGTGGAAATCCACCGTCCGACATGAACGACTACGATCTAATGACTCCATTCCTCGATGCGAGGGGAGCCGCGGCTGTGGAAAATCGTCGAAGACAGGGCCCCATTGTCACTCACTTGCCATGCTCTGTTCTTGGACCCATGTCCTGCGCCAAATACATTTACATTGCCAGGAATCCGTACGACTGCGCCGTTTCATACTACTACTTCTTGAAGGGATTCACGCCGGACGCTTTCCCAGACTTCGACAAATTTCTGTCCATGTTCCTCTCTGGAAACGTGAGCTATTTATTCTTATCTCTCCTTAGCCGTGTGTCGCCGGTAATATTCATCTTCTAATGTCACTTATGCGCTACGTACAAGAAAGGGAACTGCAGCAAGTGGGCTGAGCACAAGCTCTGTTATTTACGAAAACTAAGCCAGCTTATGCTAACCATAACGTCGCTCTTTCAATCCTCTCCTCACACAGGCTGTACTTGGATATCGCGCAACACCAGCTGCACGCTTAAGGCACAGCACAACATTTAAATATATATTCTGATATCGTTTGTATAAAGAACCATGTATAGCAGCCGTTTATAAATATTTTATTATTATCAAATTTCTTCCAGTTTCGAAATACGGTTGCGTATGTGCCTAACAAACAAATTTCCTTAAATGAAAGGAGCAACAGTGGCGAGAAATGACAGAAATTCTGTAGCGAGCCTCGTGTACAATGAGCCTCCACAGTTTGCTGCTAATGCTTTACACAACTAACACGTCGTAACAGAACGAAATCGCCGTATTGACATACTATACTTATTGATTAATGTAAAAAAAATGAACGAGTTGCTGTGGTCATCTTCTGGCGACGGATACCCCTTTTCGTTTAGGTGCTGTAATTTAAATGTAAGAAGGAAATGAAACCATCAAGTCTTGCACTCTACCAGCCAGAAATCGCTATTTGGAAGGATTTCGCTGGAGTCTGATATGCACCAACACTTTGTACACACCAAATGGAGTTCCGTAACTAATTATCAGAAATTTATGTCGCCTGAAAGAAGCGCTGGTGGGTTTTGAATGCGTTGTTATGGACGTGTGGAGGCCATGGACCTACTATTTCTGTAAGGGAAAACATTCGAGCTGAATATGAAAAACGCAGCTCCTCTTCAATCCGATATCTCCCTGTGCAGAATGTGTACCACCTGTTGATACACGTTCTGATCGTCGTGGCAGCATGAACATGTTCAGGATGACGCGCGTTCGATTATTAATAAATATTGCGTTATGTAAGGTACTTTCTAAAATATGAAATGGCAATGTCGACCATTTTGTTTTTCATTTTACAGCAAATACTGTGCTCTCTCACTCCTTGCTTTCAGGATAATAATCACGAAACCCTCCAGACTCGCGAAACTTTTGTACCCGACAAAGAATCATGTTTTGTACGTAAGATAAATGCCACTAAATTTATCTGTTTATTTCGGTAAGAGTAATTGGGTCAAATAAATTTTTTGCCGTTCTCACAGCACCACGTGAACAAAGAGGTTGAACTTTGAAAACGTAGCAGATATTTATGAACAGTCGTCGATCAGGGACTGTCACTGGAGGCTCTAGCAGCACACACAACAGAAACGTACACCTATGTATGTATGTATGTATGTATGTATGTACGTACGTATGTATGTATGTATGTATGTATGTATGTATGTATGTATGTATGTATGTATGTATGTATGTAGGTAGTATGTATGTATGTATGTATGTATGTATGTATGTGGTTCTCACTGGACACAGCTTCATCACAATGTCAGCCGCTGCTGTCAACGTGTTTCTAAAAATTTCTAACAAAGCTGCTCTAACTCGGGGTAAGATATCAATGACCGCTGAAAACGTCGCCTCGTCTCGAATCGCCTGGCTGCCACCATTGTCACCGCTGGGGCATCATTTGGCATAGCCTCGACAGAGCCGTGCATCCTCAGTAGTGACAGCATGGAGTCGGAAAGGAAACCGGTGGTGACGAGCAGCGGTGGGAAACGGAGGTTAACCTGTGAGTGTTGAGGAAGGAAAGGAGGATGGTAGGCGGTACAGCACAGCATAGTCTCGTACAGTATAGTGCAGCAAGGAGTGGGAAAGAGAGGTGTGAATGAGGAGGAATGACGTGAGGTTGAGGAAGAGGGAAATCACGAGGGGGCAGCACAGCATATTGTTCTAAAGTACAGTGCAGCAAGGAGTGGTAAAGATGAGTTGGTTAGAGTGAAGAGGAGGGAGAGGGTCATGGGGTGAGGAAGAATGATATGGAGAGGAGGATGGAAAGGAACAAAAGGTATTGTAGAGCACAGCGTAGTCTTGCACAATACAGTGTATCAAGGCGTAGTGAGGGTGAGCCCGAAGGGAAAGAGAATTTGGAAAGAGAGGTGAGGGTGAGCAATAATATGCAATGTTGAAGAGGAGAAAAACAAGGGGAGAGTGGAGCATAGAATAGTCTTGTACACTATGGCTTAGCGAGGAGTAGGAAAGAATGTGAGGGTGTGGAGGAGAGAAAGGGTAAGAGGAACGCCACTAGCTATGCCATAGCATCAGTATCCGTGCCACTAGTGCGTAGCTGCCCAGATATTTTCGAATACAGGCATAGACTTCGGGCTTCTAGGAGAAAGGTTACATGGAATTATATGGGCTTTCCCCAATAAGAAAAATATTATAATTTCATTTCCGCCCCATTCTTCTGACTACGGTGACGAGGTGACGTCTGACTGCGGTGACCGTATTGTATTTGTTGCCTTATTTGTATTAACCCCATGGGTAATTAGCTTAAGTCATGTTGAGCCTTTCCCTTCCTCGCGTTGTCGTGTGTTTGTGCTTCTTTCAATATGAAGGTCAACAGACTTGCCCTGTACTGCCCGCTGTTACAGGGACGACGCTGACCTGTGCATATTTTTTCGTGCCTTGTTACTCGTCACCCTTTCTCCTGTACCATTTGAACTCGCTTGATACATCCTTCTATCTCATTCAGGCTCCGTACGGCGACTATTTTGACCACCTGCTGCCCTGGTACGGGCACAGAGAAGACGCCAATGTATTGGTCACTACTTATGAGAACCTCAAGACAGACAGCAGGCCACAGCTCCTTAGGATCGCCGACTTCCTTGGTAAAGAGTACGGCAAGGCCCTACGTGAAGATGAAGCACTGCTGCGGCGCATTCTCGACTCTTGTCGCATTGAGAAGATGAAGGCGTTCATCAAGAAAAATCCCGTAGACAGGTTTCAACCGCATAAGCCCGAAGGATGCACGGGAAAGGAAGAATTCAAGAACGTTGCTCAAAGTGGCACGGTGACTGGCGGCCTCGACTCTGCCAGGGGTGTCTAATTTCCTCCGAAAAGGCATTGTGGGAGACTGGAAGAACCACTTCACTAATGAGCAAATACGAAAAACCGAAAGCATGGATTTCTGAAAAGACTGCCGGTAGTGATGTCATGCGCCTGTGGCAGGCGATCGGGCCTTCCCTAACAGTAATTATGCAGTGTGTATATGAATTGTTAGTACAGCAGTGAGTTTTGCAGGCATGCTTTTTTTTCAAAAACAAATAACTTCTCCCGATCTTTCAAAGTTTTACGAAGTGGCCTCAGCCCGACCATCCAAACGATGAATGGGAGCGTGTGGTCCCTGGCTTAGCGTACCTTAGCCTGACGAAAAGCGCATAGCGTGTAATAAGAGTTCAGTTCCAAATAGAACAAACAAGACGTCTATGCTTAAGCCAAACGGTGCGCACGCGGAGGTCAGAGCTGTGATGCACTGAGCAACGATTCATCGTAAAGGCCCTGGATTGCGTCAACCTTCGCAGTCGCAGTGTTAAAAATAAAATATCAGGTATGGTCTGCCTTGTTCAATCCTGTTACAAAATGCCAACACAGAAGCAGCATCCCAAGAGGGCTGTACCAGCGCTGTGTATGTAATATGCAGCTGCAGTAATCCCATTCGCATCATTCGCTTCGGCAATTTCTAATAAACGGCTACCACCGTAAGGCATTGAACGACTGACCAGAACTACATGACCACTACCATCTTAAAAAAGAGGTAGCCATATTCACTAAGAAATTACTAAACATATACTAGTCCCAAAAACCACTGCCTTCCTAGTATTTGCAGGTAGTAGGAGTGCAGGTAGTGAAACTCACTACCTTCAGTGCGCCGCTGATGTTAGTGAAAAGTTCCAACGCAAACTCACCGTCTTGGTAAAAAGATTGTTGAAAGTACCAACTACATTTTCATAAGTCATTCTAGCAATATTCACTACGCTGTTCCGGCAATTGGGTTCACACATATTGTTTTAAAGAGCTATGTCTTGCCGCTTGAACTAGCAAAAAAATATATGGCCGGACCTCGCTGGACTACTTCACACTCGCTAATTAGTTGGCACGATTACTATGCTAAATGGACAAAACTATGGTATGCTCGAGAAAGAATACACATAGAAGCCTCAGCAAATAATATACCAGAACAGGCACACATGCACAGAGTACCAAGGCTTCTACTCGACGCCTAGTCGAAGACCAACCTCAAATGTATATAAGGCCCTAGTTTAGAGTGCTACACGCACCGGTGAGCGTTCATGAATTTAGGAGAGTAAAGCAGGCATTGAATCTAGATTGTCATGGCTTAGTGTTTGCGTATATTGGTGCCGTGACGTCGCACAAAACTGCATTCAAACTTAATGAACAAATTATAATTGTAAGTACTAGCTCCAGTGGTCGCTGTTCAAGTGCAGCCATTGCGAAGCATCTGACAACATAGGAGTGGCTTTCTAGTTATCTAGTTGAAACACGAACAAACGTCTCTGAGTAGTAAATTCTGCAAGTACTAGCGTCTGAAATCTACTGGTTAGTAATATGTCACTAAGAAGGCAGTAAAGTTCTCGCGAAGTTAGTAAGTGCGTGAATTTACTACGTATTTACTAATTCCATTTATGCAGTGATGGTTAAACTTACATACATTTATCGCTACTAAATAACTTCATTTATGTAGTAATGGGCCTTAGTCCGCTGCTACATAAACGCAGAGATGTTTCAACAGACTTTTTTCGTCACTTGCTCTCATGCCCTTAGCAAACTACTGAATAAAGGCGGGTATGCCGCATAGAATGTAGGTACGTGCCAGCAGCTCCAATCATAGCATTGGCGTCCGTATTATAGCATAGAGAACGGCTGGGGAAGGGAAGTGGGGAAGAGGAGGGATATGAGCATGAGCAGGAAGAAAAGGAGGACCGGAGAGGGTAAAACACGGAACAGTCGTGTATATTATGCCTTATGCGCCACAGAGAGCGAGTGTGCACCAAGCAGTTCTTAGTGTAGCTAAGTGGTGGGGATGTAAACTGAACGTGAGAAGGTATGCTTGGAGGAGACCTGTACAGCATATTGTCACCGTTATAATGAGTTTACTTACACAGACAAAGGTGGGAAGGAAAGAGAGAAGACATGCGACGGTCCGAAGCTCCCGATCCCCAAACGCACGCACTTCTTACTCATTTCCTTCTTTCACGTCACTCCATGATGAACGCTGGTTTCCAGCGGTCACTTTTGCTACGAAGTAATTATTGTCAGTCAAGCATTTGATAATGACAAGGAGGCCTGAATATTTGGACAAAAAGTTTTCGTATAGTCCGTTCCTTCTCACGGCTGTCCACAGCCATACAAGATCGCCCGTCGAGAATGTGAAGACCGATGCCTTGCGTCTAAACGGGCATTTGCGTGGCCACGTGACGAGAGGGTTCTGAGCAGTGCGAGTTTAGATGCTTCTTCGGGGCGACAGAACGTCTGCGCGGCATTGGTATTTTCTTTCGTCGAGAACAGAACTATGGTGTCGAGGAAGCTTTTAGGATGACGAGTGTACAGGAGAAAGAAAGGGTTAACCACGTAATTTTATGTTTAGCAGTGTTGAAGCTGTATGTAAAAAAGGGAAACATGGTATCCCAGTCTTTATAGTCCGCTGAAACATGCGATGTTTGAGCGGACTGCGAAGTTAGCCCCCTAGTTTGAGCGACGTAAGGCATATAATGGCAGTATTGACATCCACAAAGCCGTAGAAGTCTTTCCACAACGTGAGCGGTGAACTGCCGGCCACGATCAATGATCACCACTCGAGGGGCACCGTGACGAAGGAGTGTGGAATCACGTAGAAAATATGAGATATTAAATAAGATGGCTGAAGCAAGTGCCATTGCATAAGTATGACGCGTTAGATAACCGGCACACACGATGATCCAGCGGCAGCCAGTGGAATACTTGGAGAACGGACCGAGCAGATCTAAGCCGACTCTTGCGAAATGTAAACATGGCGGTGTAACTTGTTGCACCACGCCCACAGGAGAAGTAGCCTTTTTTTTTTTTGGTGCTGGCAGATGTAACAACTTGCGAGCTATCGATTCGTCGTCGTCTTATTTGAGGCCGATAGAAACGCCGTACCGGGTGCGGTGAAGCATTCGAGCAAGTCCGAGGATGCCGGGCCTATCTAACGTTGTTGGATGGCCTTCAAGACCATGAGGCGCAGGTGTCCTAGGACGACATGGAGCAGGGACGCATTATCGTTAAAGCAATTTCTGCGATACAGACTCCCGTCAAAAAAATCGCAAATAACGTTCCGCGCTCGAATGTCTTGCTGTCGTGCTAACTGGTCTCAGTGCAGGGTGGCCTTCATACTCGTGTCTAAGTGTCAAGGGGTGGTAAAAGGAAGTTAGGGCGAGATAGAGCGAAATGATGACGGGGACGCCACCACCTCCGCTGCTACCTTAGTGCTTGCACTGATAGTGCGGAGCTGCCCTAATTTTTTCTTCTTTTTTTGACGAGTGGTCACTTTCCTTTTTTTTACAATAATGCATCCAAACAACACCGAGGTACACACACACTAAAGAAAATCCACGCATATCCACGGAGTGAATGATGATGAGTGGGCGAAGCTCCGGAGGTTGATCTAGAACGTGCCGAGTTCCGGAATTATTTAGTTAACACGCACGCTACGAATCCTTATGGTTCAACTACGCACAAGCGAAATCTCCCATGGGCACTTCATTGCAAGTCAAGATCCAGTGCCTATATATATATATATATATAATATATATATATATATATATATATATATATATATATATATATATATATATATATATGGGAGGCCGGTTGAACGGTTCTCCAGCGCGAGCTGTCGTATTTTTCAATCAAGAAACTCGCTAGAAGACGCTGCCTGCGTCAAGCTTGCCTCTCGCGGGTGAGGGCGCGTTCTCCTTCTTTGCGAGTTGGTAGAGCGTTCATCAAAGAAAGAGCGTTTCCATAGTCAACGCGCGCCTTTCGCTCTCTCTTTCTCTCTCTCTCTCTCTCAAAAGACAGCAGATGGAAGAGTGAGAGAGCTCGCGCGCCGGGAGGGACGCGCCGAGGGCGAGCGCGAGCGTGTCTATGACGCGACAGCGAAACAGCGAGCGCCGCAGCGCCATCTCGTATTTCAATTCGTCAAGTATGCTGCGCTAGCGCCATCTACTGATATCCCGTCACACTAGCCTTTACCATGTATCTCTATGGAGCGAGCGCCACCAACACCATCTAGTGATCACTTCACGAACTAGACGAGGTGGCTACGACGGACAACTATGGCAGACAAGCCTACGCCTTAAGGAGCTTCGCCTCTAAAAAGACATCTTGCAACTACACTGGGGCAGTCGCATTTCCAAATGTAGGTGTACTGCTGGATGCCTGTGCGATGCAAGTGCGCGTTAAACAAGCCCAGGTGCCCAGGTAGCCAAAGTGTATGCTACCCCCAATACAGTCGCTCATAATTGCATCGTGGTCTTGCCATGTAAACTGCGCCTCCCCCCATTTACTGCTAGATTCACCACATGATATTGTAATGATGCGATAACAGTAATAGTAAGGCCGCATTGAAAAACGGCTTAAAACTTACCAAAATATGCTAGAGCTTCTGACTTAAGTTAAATAAAATGTGTTTATTTTGTTATCTGTGATAATTTCGCTTTCTCGAGTTAATATGGGTTATACATTGTTCTATTGTGTGATTTTTAAGTGGAGCATCACATATCACGGAGGGAAACAGCGACACGGTTTCTTGTGCGCACTTTGCTATGGGACGTACTTCTTGTGCAAGACCGTTGTCGACCGCGGCAGATAATACGTTTCCTATCCTAGCTACGCGATATCACGTCGCGCATGTCTGAAAGAATCAGCTTCCAACTCTCTGATGCGGCCGCAGCTAGTCGTCCTTCAGCTTCAGCTTAACACTTGTGGCGGGCTACAAATGTAAGTGTTAGTGATTTTATTCTTTAAGCGCAATTTGTTCATATTAGTCATGCATCAATTGGCTCATGCCGTATGGCGCAGTACGAATGTTATGCCATGCTGGTGCTCAATGAATGGTCAGTTCATCGAAGATGAGTATAATGGAAAAATGTATGCCTCTGCCATGGATCTCCAGTTATCCCTGTCCTGTGCTAACAGGGCGCAATTTATCCCCGCAGACTTCCTGATCTCATCTCCCCACCTAACTATCTGCCGCCCCCTGCTACGCTAGCCTTCTCTAGGAATCAACTGTTCCCCTTAATGGCAAACGGTTGTCTTGTCTTCATATTACATGGCCCGCCCACCCCCATTACTTCTCCTTAATTTCTATTGATACGTCCCTAACACGCGTTTGTTCCTTAACCCACTCCGCTCTCTTGTCCCTTAAGGTTACACCTACCATTATCCGTTCCATAGCTCGCAGCCTCGTCCTCAATATAGGCTCAACCCTCTTAGTTAGCCTCCAAGTTTCTGCCCCGTAGGTGAGTACCGGTAAGATGCAGCTGTTATACACTTTCCTCTTCAGAGACCGTGGTAAGCTACCATTCACTATCTCACAATGCTTGCCCGAATGCACTCCACCCCATTCTTATCCTCCTAATAATCTCAGCCTCATGATTCGGATCAGGGGTCACTACCTGTCCTAAGTAGATATATTGACTTACTACTTCGAATGCGTCGCCAGCTATCTCAAATCGCTGTGCTCGCCCAAGGCTATTGAACATTACTTTAGTGTTCTGCGTATTAATTTTCAGGCCCTCTGTTCTACTTTGCCTCTCCAGGTCAGTAATCATCCTTTGTAATTCATCTCCCAGTTACTTATCAACGCAATGTTATCAGCAAACTCTGAGGTTACTGAGGTATTCACCATTAACGCTTACTCCCGCCTGTTCTCAATCCAGTGTTCTAAATACTTTCGTAAACATGCTGTAAATAACATTGGAAAGATTGTGTCCCCTTGTTTTACGACGCCCTTCCTTATAGTTATTTTGCTGCTCTCCTTATGGAGGACTATCCAATATCTCAAATATATCATCGGTAAATTTTGCCTTCACAGGCGGAATGGACCATCAGGCCCACACGTTCCTGGTATTTCGTATGCAGTGGTAGGGTACGGGCCACAAGTATTGTATATATCGAGTTCTGGTTCAATTATCCAGACTTATATGTAAAGTGAACATAGCTAAGTGACAAAAGCATACGCATATACAAGAGTGCCGATAAAAATAGTATAAATAGTGCGACTCTCAACGAAGACTGAAACGTACGCCACCTTTTTTGGAATCGATTGCGCATTGAACACACGTTCGCCCAACGCTCGAGTAAGCTCGTGCCGCTGGGGACACTAGGCAAATAGGCCTAATTCACACACTTGATGAAACGCGGGACAGAGCAGCAAGGTTTGTCAGTAGTCGGCGCTGGAGAAGTGACTGTTGAACCAAAATGAAGAAAATAAATTATGGGCACTTTTTCTTTCGTCCCAACGAAGCAAATAACGTTTAAGATTTTTCTTCCGAATATTTCACGGCAAAACCAGAAAAAGAAGGAGATGCACCCACGCAGTCCTCATTATATGTCTTCGCGCAATGATTAGTGCTTTAGGATGTTAGAATACTGCGCTAGGTCTAATGTGTATGCGTGCTCTTTGTTCGTTGGACGAGCGAAAGGAATCGCCTATCAAGCCAGCATGCATGTTGTGGTAATAAAAATGTGTGTTCTTTATCTATTGTAATCTCCCTGCCGCAGGAATTTCACACTAAAGTGGGGTACTCATCGAATAAAGAATAAATACTTGGAGGTCGTGGTGCTATCTCTGAAGGGAAGACAGGAGACATGGGAGGCAGGAGATAGCGATGTGAGCTGTTGCAGACGGGGCGTACTTGAGGGGAGCTTATAGTACGGTATCTAGAACGCCTCCATCCGTCGCGCTGTCCGCACATCGGCAGCAGTTGAGCGCAAGTTGTTAGATACAATGCTTGTACCCTTATTGGGTCAACGTTGAACAAACGCGTTGTCTTTCTGCAGGGTCTATAAAGTGCCTACCCGCTTTCAGCCATAGTATATCTAGACTTCAAGGACAGAACTATTCGGGGGTCACGATAAAGCGATCACAGTCTTTTGACCGCAGTGTCGCCGCGTTTAGGGGCATGGATTTGCGTGCCAAGATCCTCAGACCTAAGGGGTCTAAGCACTGCGGCCCAAATTCGGGGCAGGGTTCTGCCAGAAGAGCTCCCGGTGGTGGGTCTCCCCAACTGTCCCAGGTTGTGTGTTTCAATCTTGCTACCTCACCGCGTCACGTGCTAATTTAGAGGAACGACAGTGTCTGCAATTTTCACCGCGTAATCTATTGGCTGTTTTTGAACTTCGGGTGGACGGGAAATAGCTACTTTCGAGAGAGTTCATAGTAATTTTTTAGAAAATTCCTAACTTCATGAAACGTCGTCAACTGCTCTCCCGGTTCCCCGGTTTTGATACATTGGTCACAGGCCTGCTCTGCTCGTTCAAGGCCGAGCTTTTTGGCCCTAGGAGTGATGGGATGGTAAGTGCGTAGATTTCCGAATAGTGGCTTTGTTTACTCTTATCGAATATACACGGTCGGTTCTTTTGTATTTTTGTGGAATACACTTCAGGTTGTTTTTCTCGGGTTTTCATTTTTCTCACCTTCGGGGGGTTAAGAATCCCGTGCTATTTTTACCGTGATATTAGGGGAGAAATCGGGTTTTCGTTTTGTGGAACCGTACCGAAAGTAGGACATTTTCGAGTTATATTGACGAATCCAAATTAACGAATGAGAATTAACGACCCAGCGCCGCACATAGCTTGCGCATTGAAGTATAAATAGCTGGTGTGCACTTCAGTCAGCACGATTTACGGTAACTTCACGGTAGCGACGTGAGGTAGCCAGCTCGTACATGTACGCCGTAAACTGCGCGCTGCACTTAAGAAAATATGGTTGTACATCGTATTAGCAATCGGCGGTAAATCAGGTTTAACGAAAAACCCTAAGTATAATGTTTACAATTAGAAAGCAGAAATTAACGACGGCTTTAAGTAGTGTGTTGCTTATAGGACAACGTTCGTTGTGATCGTTTGCTGTTTGTGCGATCCTAAGCGAGATACGGGGTTAGCGCCATCGGTCTTGTTCTCTGATATTTAAATTCGTGAGCATGTTCTCGTACTGCCATTATCACAATCTTCTTCACATTCATAGTCATCAGGATCTCCACTCACACTTGGAAAAAATTAGGCTACAATAATATATCGTGCGTCCATTTTTAAGAGAGAAAAACGTATCAACCACCATTGGAGGAGGCAACAATATCGCACCGGCAAAAAATATAGTCTTTATATTGCAGTGCATGGTGCACACCAGTGACAAGCTCGAGAACAGGCAAGAATACGTTCGCAGTTCGCACGGCCACTTGTAGGAACTGAACGAACAGAGAAATCGTCCATTCATGCACGTTTTGGACCTTTTTCCCTGCTATCGTCCAAGGCGAAGACAGGACGGCTCGTTAGGATTTTCAATAGACCATAGAAAGTGTACGCGCTCTACAAATTATAAAGCATATATGGTACACTGTAAACGCTTGCGTTGAAGTTCGCTAATACATGTCAAATCAAACAAAGTCAAATCATTTTATTGCCATCTCAAGGATTACGGCATGTTGGCGATAAAAGTGACGTGAGTCACTTGGGGGGAACCCGAGCCTCCCTGTACATGGCAAGTATTGAGGACAGAAAAAAGAAATCATTTATAGTAACAAAGGGTTAATATATAACAATTGTAAGACACATAATCTTCAATTCATCATGAAATTGAAGATGTAAATATATAAATTCTTTGACGGTTCGATTACACAATGAAATACGTGAAGAGAAACCATAACGTATACTTAATGTTTAGTTATCTTCTGCTGTTGTATTAGAAATTGCGACCATTAAAAACGCGCCTACCCTATTAAAAAGGTCAGAATGGCAGGCTTATGCCCGAAAAGCAACGGTACTTTATGACACTTCTGTCGCTTTAAACTATGCTGCGGGCCACCCCGTTTTCGGCGTAAAAATAAGTGCATCTCAATAAGGCGAAGAAGTGGGTTTCTCGACTGTTATTTGATTTCGAATGCTGTAGGTCCTTCAAATGAGCTAGTTTTCAAACACGAAACGACACCGGGAACTGTCAATGTGAGCAGGTCAATGAAAGGCTTAAAATAAACAGTATGATCAATCATAGCACAATTCTATGCACACTTGAGACACACGCAAACAAGGGGCACCTAGAAGAAAAGGGATGGACTCTACTAGAGCATGCCATGCCTGCCTTCTCTTCACCTTGCCCTTTTTGCGCAGGTCGCTTTCTAGGAGTGAAACTTGTGCTTTTGTCTGCTTGTTTGTGTGGGTCTGAATAGCGGACTGCAAAATATAACAGTCTTGAACAACCAAGCGATGGTCCATGTGTGCACCGTAACCGGAAGCTGCAAATCAAAGCCATAATGTTATCTGGAAAGATATTCGCACAGTAAACAATTTCTCTGCTCAACCATGAATCCTATGTGGACCCACAAAATTTAGAAGAGATTTTATAGCGCGCCAGCGGCACAAGCACAAGAAGGAAGACGACACACTGCGCTTTCTCACAGCAATCGTTATTGCCACGTCTATGATTGTTGTAAGACAGCACGGTGTGTCGACTCCTTCCTTGACCTTGTGCCGTCCCGCTGTGAGATCCGTTCTTATGAATTTCCAATAAGCTAAGGCATCAACCCTTTTCCATCCCGTACGTACTGTCGGCCGATAATATTGCTCCTTGTCACGTAGTCCCACCCCGTGTACGGAAAATTTAATAAATAAGAATAAGTACAAATGAGAAAGATAGAACAAATGAAATAACAAATGAACCATTTTAGCGGTGCGCTGGCCATCTGCTAATATAAATTTCCTAGAGTTAATTGTTTGTCTCTTTTTGAGGTAGTCCTAAGGTGTTCCCTTTAGGTTTCCTGCCCACCAGCGTTAGCATTAGTATCTTAGCATTTACGTTATGCAATACCCAAACCACATTAGGAGCAGTGTTGTCGATTGGTTAATTGCCCTCGTTTGACCGCACATTTGAGGTATAAATGAAATATTTCAGCGAAGATTGTACTCTTTACATCAACCTTTGTTTTTGCTGTTCTGATCTGCATATTTCTCATGAACTTAATTATGATGCTTTTTTTTCCTCTTTGCTCATTGACAGAATGGACACAGATTCCTACAGGGATGTCGGAGGGGTGTGGATGCACAAGTTCTTCCACGAGGACAATATCAAAGCGTCAATGAAATTTTTGCCACGACCCTGATGACGTAATCGTTGCCACTTTTCCTAAGTGCGGCACCAAGTGGATGCAGTACATCGTGTGCAGCATATTGACGAAGGGTGACCCACCCTCCCGACCCGCAGACTTTATGCTAGCTTCGCCCTACCTCGAGATGATGGGCGTTGACGCGGCCCTGAGGACACCGAAGCCCTGGCGCTGATGACCCACCTGCCTTTCGACAAGCTCACATTTTCCCAGCAAGCGAAGTACATATATGTTGCAAGGAACCCATATGATTGCTGTGTGTCTTTTTATTACTTTGCCAAAGGCCTCACGCCGGCAACCTGCAGGGACGTTTCTTTCAAGAAATTCCTGCAGATGTTCCTTGAGGGGAAGACACTGTACGGCGACTACTTCGATCATCTGCGGTCCTGGTACGATAGGAGAGACCTCAGCAACTTGCTCTTTATCACCTACGAAGACGTGAAAGACGACACAAGGCAGTCCGTACTCCGCATAGCGGAGTTCCTAGGGCCACAGCATGGACATCTACTGAATTCTAACGACGCCCTCCTGCAGAAAGTACTGAAGGCTTGTTCCCTGCAGAACATGAAAGAAGTGTTCGGAGGCAAGCCACGGTCAGGCATCAAAGACATTCTAGCATTGCCGCCTGAAGAGCAAATTAAATCTATGGAAGTGTACCGTGAAACGCTGCACAAAACGTGAAGAACCCCGAAGGAGCAGGTCTCATTAGGAAAGGCATCGTCGGCGATTGGAAAAACCACTTTTTGCAGGAGCAGGTCGACATGATGAAGGAAAGGATAGCAGAAAAAACGAAAGGCAGTGATGTCATGGACCTTTGGAAAGACGTAGAACTTCCGTGAATAATTTTGTTTCGTCTAGGAAGTGACTGGTTACTTTTCGCGGGAATTTACATCGCAGGTTGGATAAAAACAGATAGGGCAGAATTGCTAGCGTTTATTGAAAATATGGGCGGTGTATGCCTGTGTAGGAACGGGACATACTACTCCACCAGCGCCGCCGAAGTGCTTATCAAAAACTGGAAAGAAAGCCTTAAAACACAGTGTGTGCTTACTTACAACAAAATCTGTAGCAAATTTCATTCCGGTTAATTTTTATGTACTTTGAGTTCCCGACTCTCTTATGGCTCTGCTGGTGTTGCAACTTACTGAAAAATTTGATGTAAATGCCATCAGTCTCGCTAACTTCGCTTATGCGAACTTTTCGGTCACAACAATACATCTGTCCTACTTTTCACTGTATCAATGTTCTGGTGCCGCTTTTTTATGTCATTGATGTTTATCTCATGATATGTCGTAGGGTCGCCAATTTTAGGTGTGATTCATTGGAAACTCTTCTTCCGCACAGCGAGATAGAATACAGAAGCCACACGCTGCGAGTATACACGCTTTACAGAGGACTAGTAAAATGCAGTAACAGTACGTAACTATGCTTCTTTTGTAACTGCTCGCACACTATTTGGATTCAACTATAATTTCTTATGGTAAGGTATACGTTCAAACACATGTCATCTGCAATGGCTCCAGCGTTGCTCCTCTTTTAACTAATACCTGGCAAAGTTAGACCAAGCCTCAGAAAAAAAGATGGATACCCGTCTCGTGGAAATCTGCAACTATGCTAATGATTTTTGGGATTTGTTAAGGTTGTCGCCTAATTAATCGCTGGATAAGGTTGCTGACGATGTCATGAATTACTTTAGGTTATGTTATAGCGCGCTCAGATTTACTTTTCAGCTACCTCAAAAAACACACATCAGGCTTCTGGACCTTGAATTTTTAATTCAGGCGGCCATCTCTGTTGAATTCACTCACCTAGATCTAAGAACGCAGTTTCGCCTTACGGCTCCTTCCACTCGAAACTCATAGAAAGATGCATACAAAGAGGTTTTTGACCTTGTGTCAAAAGAATGCCTTACAAAAAAAAATTGCTGCCATCACGAGATTGTGCTGAGTTTCCAGATCCAGGTGGATAGACTAGTTGCTGCAGGCTTTCCGGTATATTAGACCAAGGCTGTCGCTGAATCATTGTCAGTAAAGCAGAGCGCTCTTCCATTAGGCAGGCATCACTGTAAAGGCGGGGAATAAGAAGCTAGAAGTGATGCCACATGTACACGGGCTATCACAAAACTTTACAAAATTGGCGAATAGATGCGATGTGCGCGTGGTCTTTTCAGCCCGTCGCACACTGGCTAGTTTATGCGGACGCACGAGAGAGAAGGGGCAAAAGGTAAACAATCGTGGCTCGTAACACAATGTTCATTTTCCTTCTTATGTTCGCAAGGTTGTGAACTGCATGCCTTTCTCCTGTGGCGACACATACGTCGGCCATATGGACCGATGTTTAATGTTCGAGTGAAAGAGCACCAAGCCTCGCTTTCGGTTTGTGACGGTTCACAC